>JBBPJU010000616.1:0-19713 GCA_038088875.1 Austroboletus festivus
AGAGCTGTGTAGATGGATACAACGGTTGTATCTTTGCATATGGCCAGACGGGTTCTGGTAAATCCTTCACTATGGAAGGTGGTTCCGTAAGTCCATTCCCGACCAGGAGTCCACTGGTTGCATAAGTTTGCGTAGACCGACGAAACAGTGGGGGTGATACCCCGCGCTGTCAATGAAGTGTTCAGAGCTGCAGATACACTGAAAAATAAGGGCTGGAAGTACAATATGGAGGGCCAGTTCTTGGAAATTGTGAATATTCTCCATTTACCCTTCTGTTGGATCGTCACTGACTCGAAAATGACGTAGTACAATGAAACGATCAACGACTTGCTTGGGAAAGGCGAGTTTGACAAGAAGAAGCACGAGATTAAACACGAGAAGACCGCGACGAGTGCGAGTACCCGAGTAACTGATGTCAACGTGATGCCCCTGCGTACGCCCCGTGAAGTATCGGCGCTCCTGCGACTAGCAAATTCACGACGTACCGTGGCGGCGACACTTATGAACGAACGTTCGTCACGATCGCACTCAGTATTCACTCTTCGAATTTCTGGTTATAATGAACACACGGGAGAATGTTGTGAAGGAAGCCTCAATCTCGTTGATCTAGCAGGAAGTGAACGCTTAAATTCCAGTGGCGTGGCAGGCGACAAAGAACGTCTGAAGGAGACGCAAAACATCAATCGCAGCTTGAGCGCACTGGGAGACGTCATCTCCGCGTTGGGTGAGAAGGGGGAGAAAGGGGAGAAACACATTCCGTACAGGAATTCGAAGGTGGGTCGATCAATCATGCATGCTCTCCGCGACTTCTCTCTTGTTCTGATTGGTGATCGTTTGGGGATCTTCGTTGACCTGTGGTGCTGTTTTTTTTTTTTCTTTTCCCCTGGGTAGCTCACTTACCTTTTGCAACATTCATTGAGCGGCCACTCAAAAACCCTGGTATGTTGCCTGTTGTACTATACGTTAGTACCCGATGCAGTGTCGCTGATGGCCGGTGCCTTGTAAAAAGATGATCTTGAACCTCTCGCCACTTGCTGCACATCTCCATGAGTCACTGACATCACTGCGGTTCGCAACCAAGGTGAGAATGAATCACGCAATACAATGTGAACCCGGCTCGCTTACTCCGCACCTGTGCAGGTCAACAACACCACCGTTGGTCCGGCTAAGAAGCAAATCCGCGGTACCAGTCGAAATGGCCACAGCCATGGCTCGGAGGCAAACACATGGTGTTGACTGGTTGCTACTACTATCTCTCCTCGTGGTGGTGGGTCATGCAGTATTTGCAATCATGCCATCCGACGACCTCAGGCTCAGGTTCGGGTAGATGCAAGTCCCTTTCAGCAGCTGTATTATGTTACACGAATACAGGGATACCTCGTGCGAAGGGTTGGGCCTGATGCGATAGTGTGTGATGAAGACGCGATCATGTAAGACGTCATCACCCGGTCGACGATAGTGCCCCTGCGGTATTCTTGACAGTCTCACGTCTGACATCGGCAGACCACTTGAAAAAGTTGCACCGATACTTGTGGTCCACCTCCCCGCGAGGCCGCTCCCCTTTGCCCTTGTCATAGCCGGGTCCAACAGGGCTATTCATCCACCGTTTAGGTGACCGGAAAATCATATGTACATATTAAATTCAGCGTCGAGGGCACGTAGCACGGATGGATCCCCGAGGAGGGGAGTAACGCACCGAGAACAGATAAAGAACGTCTTTCCCTTATTCGGACCAGATTTATTTACTGTGTGCTCCCTGGCTGGTTCGCCGTGGATAGTGCATTTAGGCGGTTGAAGCGGAGCCATCAGTTGGGACCAGGCAACTTTGCTGTTGGAAAATAGTCCGTTTCCGTTGGAAGATAACAGCGGCAGCGGGTCCGCTTCCTGCGAGGCAAGGCGGATCGCAAGATCATAGTCCCTGGCAAGATCATCCTCCGAGGAGAGCAGAGGCGAATACTCCAATGTATTCCATTCTGTCTGCGACTCGGATGGGAACTCCCGCTGAGATGTCGGCTGTGGTAGTGATTGGAGGGCTGGTTTCGACTGGGACGGCGGGGGAACAAAGAACGCGGCCAGGGTGCGTTGTCCAGATCCAGATCCGACGTCTGCACCTAGACATTTTCCTTTATCTTTTCTTTGCTTCTTGCTCGGTTTCGACGCGACTGCCAGTGCAGCTGGCGGATCCGTGGACCTTCTTTTCAGGGGTTCAACACGTTTCATTCCATTGCTTTCCGAGGGCGAAAGCGTGAGGGATATCGATTGGGGAGTAGGTCCGAGTCCAGTCGTGGTCGTCAAGAATGGAAGAGACTCCGACGTACTGACCAAGTCTGGATCCTGAACCTGAATGTCGTTCTGTAACACAGCATCAGGGAGCTCTGGAATTAAGTTTATGGATAAGATAGCCGGCGTCCACGATGAGCACGGAGGCGCCGATCCCGCTGGTTGCGAATCGTCCGTCTTATCGCGGACTGCGGGTGCTGCTGCTGTCACCTTGGCCCCTTTGGCGAAAAATGAGGATAATAACATCTGTTTGCCGGAGAACTCATCCCAACGTCGCGCTGTGAGCCGAGGGGGTTCAGCTCGTTCCCCGTTTATGGACATTACCTCACGAAGAGACAATTTTTCGCCCGTCGTGGCGGTGATCTCGTCGTGAAGGTCGATGAAAATAGGACAATGGTCAGAGCCCTTTACCGAGGGCTGGATATCCCCATGCTTGATCCACGGCAGTATACCTTGCGTGACGAGAATGTAATCGACGCGAGTTCCGTAATTTGTCGAGCGCGCCGAAATTTTCGTGTTCCAACCTGTGTTCATGCCATGGGCAGAAGGCGGTCACATCAGAAAGGGGAGATAGATAAAGAAGGCTAAGCAAAGGGAGGGAGAAAACGCGCGTCTTACATGTGTACATGCCCTTCTTGCCTGGCCAAAATGACCGCACCACATCAACCATGTGTCCGTTTGGAGCAAGCCAGTTGTGGAACCAAGCTCGCGCGGGGTGATCATAAAACGTTGCCGCGTTTCTGGCGAGGTGCCCGTCACAGTGGTCGAGTGGAGTTGCACAGATGTTTATGTCACCCAGTACGATAACCTCCCGTCCTTCGCTGATGAGTTTATTGACGCGTTCTTGAAGCATGAAGTGATAATTCATCTTGAACGGGAGACGAGCATCAGATGTTTCGTTAGGACAATAAACATTGATTAGGACGAAAAGACCAAAATCGAGCACAAGGGCGCGACCTTCCGTATCGAGCGCGACGAGATCGGACGGTGTATTTTGCTGGTCGTCCGGCATGAGTTCCATTTCGTGAGCGAAGGGATATGAATGTGATATACGTTCGTCTGTCGTAAGCGGTACTTTTGGCTGGAGGGTCCCTGAAAGACCCTCCTCTGCCTTGAGCGGAGTGGCAGTTCGAGCGTCTGTGTACACGGCGACGCCACTGTAACCGCCTTTGCTGGTCGGAAAGGAAAAAAAGGCGTGGTATGAGTTGGGAATGGCAAGATCTCTATCTAGACTGCTCCGAGAAGTCTTCATTTCTAGGTGGAGTGGTTCGACCTGTGTCCGGGGACGGCAACGACAGAACCGGCATACCTTGAAAGCATATTATGTCCGCCCCAAGGTGGAGAAGAACTTCATGAAAGGACTTGAACGCATTCCATCTAAAGGCAAATCTAACTTGGACGTGAATGAGTGCGAGGGCGACAGTCACGCACGGATGGTATTGGGGAAGGGTTCTGATGCCGTTCTGCAATGAGACCGCGGTGGTAAGAAAATTTTCGAGGTTATTGTGATGACCCACAATGTTCCAAGATAGGATACGCATCGTTCATGGCGTCGTCGGCGTCAGTGATGGAAGTAGTGGCGGTCCAAGCTGGCAAGTTTCAGACGAGTTATGAAACTCTATACCTTCTAATGGACCGTTCATGTTTAGGTTTACTACTACTACTAACCACCCGGAAACGGGCGTTCATTTCAACCATGGGATATCCCCGTGGCCAGCCTCAGTGAGTCCCTGCTTCCTTCCAGCCGTTATCTGAAAAAGCTTCCCTCCCCCCACGAGTAATGGTCCGGGACGAAAACAGAGCTGCGGTCTGAGAAGTCCTTGCACCGCCGTACATTCGTCTACCTCCCAAGTCCTCCCTCTTGCGATCATTCGTACACATCTTTGGATAAGCATCTCTCGTCAGCGTGTTCAAGCTTACTCACATGGGCTGACCCCATACTATCTCCCTTATCCCCCTTTCCCCCTGTCCCTCGATCTCTACTACTTCGCTCGCCACGTTCTCACTTCTCCGTCAGTACATATCTTCACAAGCGCCGCTCTGGCCGGACCGCACCGCTTCGCATGTCCATGAATCGCGATTTTTGGCTACTTTTGATTGCGAAGCCCGATGGCAGTCTATCATGGCCGCCTTTGTATTTTTTTTTGTGATTTCACGCGCTTCCTAACACGTTGCATCAGCACGTCAGATCCATGCTCAGCCCGTCTCTTCGCTTTTTACGTTGCCACCGATTTGGCTTGTTGGCGACAACGAAGTTCATGGCCCCCTATTGCTTGTCTTTATGTATTCCGCAGACGAGCGTGGAGTATCCTTGTCCGAGATAGATTTTAATTAACTATTGGTGAGTGCTTTATTTTTTAAAGTCAGCTTGTCCTCAGGGTCGCTCATTTCGCCATGCTTCCGCAAGGCAATTACGCGCTGGTTCAGTTCGCTGAGTGTCCCGATTGCGTTTCGTAACACCAGGCATGTGCCGAACGAGAAAAAGCGGAGGAATGAATCTCGCGTTTTTGCCCACTGCGTGAGGAGCATGGCCAGAACACTCGAAGCTCTGTTTGCATTTCAAAGTCGGAACATCTTCTTGGTCCATCTCCCTTGATTCCCACCTTATAGTCCCATCCATTTGTGCGTCCTTCTCTGCACTCCTTACAGAATTGCCCCGGGTTCGCTCCCAACTATCCCTATCAAGCGAATCCCATGCTACGAGGTACGGTCGAAAACATGCCTCGGTCCCACTCCCGCTCTAGAGGAGCTCAAGCAAAGCCGATAGGCAGCGCTCATAGTACTGCTCGGGGCTTTCCTGATGGGAGCCCAAGTATACCCAGTATCCACAGTCCGTATGCCCGGATGGAGTCTGGTGATCCTTTGAAGCGGAAGCAGACGATACTCAGCTTGATAGATATGCTTTCCGAGATGGGTCACGATAGTGCATTCGAATCGGGTTCGTCTTCTTTCTCACTCATATCGGTTTCGCGCGCGTTACCAATCCCTATAGATGCCGCCTCGCCACCGATGCAGGCCGAGGAAGACTTGCGTGAGTTGCAGTGGTGTCCGTGACGGACAACGTGTGTAATGGGTTCTTTGTAGCGATTTCTCTCGACGAGAAGCTATCGAACGCCGGTGCGGAGCAATTCTTCAGGTTTGAAAAGTAAGTTTTTCACTCGTGCATAATAATCATGTCAACGACATGACTTCTTCTAGACGGATAGAGAATCTCGACAAGGAGGTACGCGATACATTCAACTCCATCTCGTGTCCCTCATTGCTAGTCAGCTCCGCGGTTTCGCAAACGCCGCCCGCCAACTAGGGAGTTCAGTCGGGATCCTCTCCTCCGCGTTCAAGCTACGCGAACGGTTAACAAAAATTTTGTTCTTGTTCCGAGAAAATGCTGCGAACCTATATCCTCGCAAAATTGCACGACAACCGCGTGAGGCCCTTCCCAATCCCAACTTTATGCACCGGCAGCGGCGGGGTCCTTGGCGTGGCCAACACGCACCCATCGTAAAACTGCAATTGGAAGACAATCTCGAGCCGGACACGCTTCCGTCCCAGTTTCAAAGTTTTGCCAAGGACGTCATGACTTTCCTCAATTGCCTCAACGAGTTCCCAGAGTTCACCGATGAGGCTGTCAACCAGTCGATGCGAGGCTTCGAGGGCGACCTGAAGGTATTTCGGGAATCGCTCTGTTGATTCGCTCAATTTTGACATCTTAGTTTAGTATTGGGCATCATGCCTGGGCGAGTACAAGAGTTAGCGCCGTCATATATTCTTCTTCGCGCGCTTGAGCTGACTGGATTCCTTTGTCCAGACCAGTTTCGCTCACCAGCCGTGCAGCGCTATGTACACGACCTCACCACGGAGATCGGAGATCACATTGACAACATTACTGGGACGCTGTCTATGTTCATCGAGATCGGTGAGTGTGGATGCGTCAAGGGAAAGCAGTGCACTGATATGCTACACAGGTGTACCGACCATCAGATTCCATCAGCAACATGCTGCGTCTAATCTATTGAATCTGTCGACTGTGGCGACATTCTTTTCGGCAGTCACTGCAACGACCTTACAATTTTCATATGGTACCACAGGCAATGTGTTGGCAGATTCCGTGAATGCCTTTTGGTTTTCGTCGTTGGTATTTAGTATTGCGGCTGCAGTGAACAGTCTCCTTGGATTAACTTGGAAGCAGGCTATGTAGTAGGTTTCCTCTCTTGGCATCTACGGGCCGGTCAATCGACTCATTGACATCATTGAGCCGCTCCCCTGGGCATAGGGTTCCATGGTGGGTTCTCATCTGGATCAAACGGTCTCCGCTGGTCTTCCTAGTGATGTCCGTCGCCTGCTTCTCCGCTGGGTTGATGCTCTTCACATATTCATCTGGACAGGTACGCAGACCCGCTCCACTGTCGTCATATACATACACTTAGCTCTGCGCGCTAGGGTACCGTAACGTCGACGATAATCACCGTATTAACGGTGAGTCCACCCATCGATTTCTCCCATCACTAGTATCTTACTTTTGATAATAGGCTGTTACATCGTTTGGCCTTGCTGCTGTCTCTGCTTGGTTTGCATCAGAACGATGGATATTTGTGCAACACAAGGGACAAAAGTGGCTGGAGGAGGTAATTGCAGAAACGACCAACCATCTGACAAACACTCGTATTGCACGAGCTAGTCGGATCTCTTTGCGCTGGTGCAGTTTGCGTCTTGCTGCTGCACGTGGGTACTTGAGACATCTCTCAAATTGGATTGTCAAACCCAAACAACCTACTAAGGAGTTGCTCCCCATTGTAGAGCCCCCTCAGCCTCGTACTCGCACTCGTGCCCCTCTTCGACCACCTATATATCACCAGGAACCTGCTCCGTTTATACCTAAACCTGAGGCTGCTCGCTCAGTCTGCTCCGTCACGAGCGAAAATCCAGCGTCCAGTACTGAGGGACGGTCAGATGAGACAACAGAGACACGTCATTCTGACGCTCGTCAACGATTCGTGAATGCAATCCGTTCTGTAATCATGCTTCAGGCCACTACTCGACCCCTATCTCCACGTCGAAACTCTTCGTTTGATACTCCGATAGCTCCCGGATCAGCACCCATACCGATGTCCCCAGGACGATTCCCAGACCCTGGGATGTCCTTACGTGGCGTGCGGGTGACAAGCGCCATTGACAAGTTGAAGGCATTGGATGCATCACAGGAGATGGGTGCTCACCAGGCGCTCGTCCGACATCTCCAATTCTCACCAAACGGAAGATACTTGGCGACGTCAAGGCAAGTCAGGCTCGTCATCAGTCTAAGTATAGCGTACTAAGAATGCCCTCAGCTGGGATAGGACGTCAGTCATCTTCCGCGTAGGGGTGAGTTGCCGCATGGAACGTTCTTGCCTCATGGCTAAACCTGTGCTCAGGATAGCTTTACTACCCACCGCATATTGGTGCATGTGCGAGGGTTCATTGGTCAAGTCGCTTGGTAGGGTCCTGGCTCATACTCACATTGCTGTTGGGCTCATACTTCCTTTCAATGAGGTCTCCAAACAGCAGAATACTCCTCACTCGACTCACACGCGCGGTGAAGGTGTGGTCTGAGGTAAGACCATTTTACCTCCCGTGTAAGTGATTCTGACAAATAGGATAGGACGGTGTGTGTAAAAAAACGATAGATCGTCAAAACACGGTTCAGTCTATTATATGGCTTCCCACCGGAGATGGTAAAACATTCAATTCCGAAGGATCAGCCCGATATTGACAATCATGAATAAATAGCCTTCTTATCCGTCGAGGGCAGTGAGGTTGTGAAACTTGTATGTGTCATCGTTTAAGCGAAAGTCCATTTTTTAACGTACTGTCCCTTGCTCTGTCCTCAGGATCTCCACGGAAAAGTTTTGGACGTTTACCACCTCGGACAAGTCCGGTTAACAAACGTGGCCGTGACACCGGACTGTTCCCGGTTGGTTGGAGTAGGTCCTTCGATAACGCCACCTTCCGGGCCCCAACCCAGTCGTCACACAAGAGTTGAGAAACGTATTATTGGTGTGTATTTTGATAGTACACCAGATAATTGTAATCATGTTAATTTCCAGTGTACAATATGCTGAGTAAAGTAAAAGAAAGGTGGGTAATATTGCTTTACACGCTCCTTGGAGTCGAGGTCAATGTTTTCACAGTCAAACGCCATTTGCAAACGATGTTCGCGATGTCACTATGGCAAGAAAAACGCCAGCAGTCCTAATATCACCTGAAAAAGTACGTATCGGTTTTCGGGATGGTACACGCACTAACTCCATTTCTTCTCAGGCTGCCCCTCAGCTATGGAAGCTCGAAATTGTACGAGACAGAGATCGTTCTGGGTATGCACAGACATCTCGATTAAACATGAAACACACGTTCGCTCTCAAGGGGCCCGTTGACATTGCTGGTCCATGTCATTTCGGGGGTAAAGACGATCAGTTTGTCCTTTGTGCTGGAAAAGGTTGTCACCCTCCCTCGTTTATGCGCCGTTGTGATGGGTATCTGATCATCGTCTATCTTAGCGGGCGATGTCCATATATGGGATCGAGAGACGGCTGCCCTCCTTCACTGTATACGACCCCAAAACGCGCCCAGCGTTGGGGATTTAACGTGTATTGGTTGGAATTACGCAACAGATGATCCCATGACGCTTGCGACCGGAAGTCATGACGGCACGGTGCGTATCTACTCGACGTCGCCGTTGGATGTACCGCCCGACGACGAGTCTTATATGGACAGACGTACAGAAGGCGACAGGGGGACGAATTATTCCGTCCACTCTGGTGGTTAACAAACCCTCATTTTATTACTTTTTTTCTTGCTCCTCTGCGACGAAGTGGGGACCATTGTTGTTTATTGGTGCAGAGGAACGTTAGATTCCTTCCCTCCTTAATTTATGCGCGCTTACATGGAATATCGAAATGGCTAATGTTTATGGTAATG
Source organism: Austroboletus festivus (assembly GCA_038088875.1). Classification (NCBI taxonomy): domain Eukaryota; kingdom Fungi; phylum Basidiomycota; class Agaricomycetes; order Boletales; family Boletaceae; genus Austroboletus; species Austroboletus festivus. The sequence continues at coordinate 9,232 of JBBPJU010000616.1, forward strand.
CACGCACGACTGCATGTAATTTACGACGGTTGCCAAATGGAAGCTTTTCAATTCAAGTGTTCGGCACGGCCACCTTCGGGTACGCAGTCGGGGCTAGGCCGGAGCCCATCCGATGATCCTCTACCTCGAAAATTCTCTTCTTTCAACGTGTCCTCAGCAACCATTGCCGGGAATATAATCCTCCTGGACAATGGAAGCAACAGTAACCCATTGTGAGCAAGTGATGCACGAGTTGCACGACACAGGCTATCCATAATGACACCATGCAACAAAACGCATGCTACCCAGCAGCCGCAGCAACTGCTGATGCAGCAGAGGCGGTGGCAGGCATCCACATGCTCGTTGTGGATGAGGACCGTTTCCCCTCTCTGCCCAGCCCGGCAGCACGTTCGGATTCCTCGATCGTGTATGCAGGTTCCTTGAGTGCACGACACCGCTTTTTGTGGACCTTACTTCTCCAATGCGAGCGCAGCGCAGCGTCTGTCTCGTAGTATCTAGAACATGAATGTGTGTCAATAATAGGGGTGTGAGCAGGACGAACGAGGCAAATCGAGACAGGGGTACAACGGAGGGGACGGATGCATGGCAGAGGGACGTACTTGGCACATTCTACGCAATAGTGCTGAGCCAGACCCGGCTTATCAAAATCGAGCGGCTGTGCTTCCAGCGCAGCCCGATGCTACCGGCAGGACGGCGGGCGGGAGCGGGGGTGGGGCGGAGGGGGCGTAGAGAGATTAGCTCGCCATTCAAATATTGAGGGATACCATCATCAAACAAATGGCCATATCATCATGGAAGTGGAGGAACCTCCTCGGTCTCAGATACTTAATCTGAGACTGGGGACCTGATACACCACACGAGATAGCAAGGGCGCGGGGACGGCGCTGGACCACGGACTGAACGACTCACTTTGGGATCAAGGTCGATCAGCTGTATCTGATCAAGATCTTTAGTGCGGGCCTGGAATGATGGGTTTAAAAACTTTCCATGGGTGAGTGGGAAATAAAATACCCTTGTTCGAGAGGCTCTGTGGATATCGCGCTGAGCTTTGTGCGTCCTTGAGCGTCTTACACGACCCATTCGAGATATGGAGGATGAGGCAATGTAGTAGTAGGGGGGGAATGAAATTTCTCGGATGACGTAATCACGATATCAGCCTTCATCGACAACAATAAAAAAAAAGAAAAGACAAAACGTCATGATTTTCGCAAGTCTGTCTAGAAGGTAGCCATTCATGTCAGGTCTGTACCAGCGGTACCGGCTGACTTTTGGTCTATTTCTACATAGAACAAACCGTCGCACTAATGAATTAGCTTAAACTCTCTTTGTCAGATACAAAGTATTGAATTGCACTGCCCATACTAAATCTATCATACTTTCCTATACACAACTTGAGCACAAGGCAAGTGCCTCAAGTTTTCGTCATGGACTGATTCCTGCACGCAGATGAACAGAAATAATCCGAGCTACTCTGCGGATATCGTTGGCACATGATGCAAGCTTGTTCTAATCCCAACTTGACCGCTTCTCTGCCATAATAACGTGAGTTGTCCACTATGATGTCGTTGAACCGAGAGATTGGTTCTCACTCTCTGTGTTTTACTGAGCAGTATCTCGTGGTCACGCCCTTCCTATCGACGTGGGAGGGTTGTCCGCACCCTGGAATCGCGCATGTACCAAGAGGGATCCTTGGTACACCGCTTCCAGACTTACCGCCTCTTAATGTACTCTTTGTACTCGGCTGAGACACAGCTGTGGTCGGCACGCTTGGACTATCCTCTGGTTCAGATTCTGTGTCCGATGGGTAGGCATCTAGATCGGTGGAAACACCACCATCTTCTTCCTCTTCCTCCTCAGTGGAATCATCTGATTTCTGTTAAACAGATTTAACCTGAAAAAATGATCGAGATTCTCACCCTGAGGCACAGGTATCTTGGTTCGATGGGTCTTGGGAGCTTTCGCGGGTGCAGGAGTCGGAACGTTATTGTTGGGAGCTGCATTCGGAGCCCGCGCCGCATTGTACGTCGTCGTTTGTACATTCCCCTGTGTCAGAGGTTGCTTGGACCGCGTGGCGCTGGCAAGCGCGGCACACGATTTGCTGCAATAGTCAAAGTTGCTGAACTTTGGATTCTGACCACAATGCTATAGATCGACGTCCATCGAAGATGAGTGGAGCCGGATCGCGATCGATCGACGTCGACATTGGTGCGACTTACAATACAGAGCTGGGTTGTTTTTTGCGGGACGGGCGCTGCTCTCTGATAACCAGCATTTCTTGGAGCTGATTTCCCCTGGACTTGCGATTGCCTCGGCTGTGCAAGTTTCGCTGTTGCCTGTGCAGCGCACGTTTTACCGCAGAACCTGTGGGTGCGGAATTTCGGCCTCTTGTGGCAATTCTGAGCGGACGCGCTTAGATCAAGACCACGACAGCACATTGGAGCGCACCTCGCATAAACTCGAAGCCATCGTAAATGGCACCGACCGACGGCTACTAGTGGACTTTTGTTCGTTATGTACAAATGACTAGAGCACTCGACGCGCGAACGCTCCACGGCCTCGTGTCAGTCACGTTGTGGCACAACTCGGGGCTTTGTAGCGTAACAAGCATGCACGAGGTATGACGGTATTCCGACGATATCTCCATCAATCCGTTTCCCGGTCCACGATAAGGCTGGACAGGGGCCGACGCCAAGACAGGTCTACCGCGATAATGCTGGCCGCCACTCGCCACACAACCATCCGGTCTATCCGTATCTCTCTTTGGATAGTAGCTGAGAAGCTCCGTTTATTTGAATTTGTGGGGAGCGTTTCGGACGCATTGAATCCTCAATGCTGACCTAGCTTTCTTTTGGGTCGAAACCTCCGTGCAATCGTGGCCTGATTCCTTGGGCAGTGCACCACGAGGTAATCGTCATTCGTTATCAATATGAGCGGATGATTAGGATCAGTATCCAAAAGTGGTGCCTTCATATTGATTGCGAACCGCGCACAGGTTTATAATAAATAGACCGGATCTCAGGAGAAGCAGGCTCTAACTCTGTGACTGCATCGTGTAGGGGGATTGTGACTGATGGAAGTCCAGACCCGGTCCCTCAACTGCCTTTCGCGTACATGACGATGTATCTCGGAGTCATCGTTCCTGGGTCCCGCACCACGACTTGGTCCCCCATCAGAACCTGTCCATTCTATCAGAACAAAACGGAAGTTGATGATGCGATATGACAAACCGAATTGTTGTTGCTCAAATTCTGCGGTAGGATAACATCGCATGCAATCATGACCCGATAGGGTGAACTCAGGCATGATGTGGCAAACTGGTCTGCTACGGAAGGATCCAAGGAGGAATAAAGACCATTTCCATGTCTGAAAAATGCGAATGTAATTGAGTGTGGAGAGCGGGTGATAATGATGTATTGTGCTGACCTTCCTTTGTGACCGGGAGCTCCAAACGCGACGCGCTCAAATGCGGACTTTGCGATATTACAGATCCCACAGGAACGCCAGTCGCACAACACCGTACCCTTCGTGCCCATGTCGCAGATGCATTGCGAGGCGTGAAACGTGCGTAATAACCGAACTCCGCCACTAGATTCTAGACTCTTTCTGCGGACTGACTTTGAGTGAGTACGAATGAGAGTCAACATACAAGCTTACCGAAACGTTTCCTTGTTGGCGACAACATCAGATGGGTACGATATCTCGAACAATTTGTTGATCGTCGCTACTGTTCCGGTCTTCCATCTGTTTTTCCACTCTCGTTCGACTGATCAAAACGATGAGCAATGACTCGATCGAGAGAATATCAGACTTGCATTCTCTCCAGACGGTGCCAGACCGTTTGATATTCCACATGCGGACTTCATCCGGCGGCAGCCTGGCACAACTATCGCACATTTGGCCATTACCCTGCGGCAGGAGGTGGCACCGAGTGCATCCTGGCACGATGCCGGAACTGACGGCAAGCCTAGAACCCATGTATGAGTTTGCACCGCTCCAGCACACCCACCGAGATACCCACTTTGCATGGTCAGATGAACAAAATCCACGATGTACGCCGTCTTCTGGTTTCCTGCACCCATTAATAGTGCATCCCCCGGGTGCGCTGGCACCTAGGCCTTTGACGGCATTCCGAGCGCATGTCCTGCCACAGTACGAATGGGTAACACCTGTAGCATCGACATACTTGGGTCTGATGCCACAAACCTAATTTTTTCGGGGGTGTCCGAGGAGAAGTGAGCACAACGGAAACGACCGTGCGAGTTTAACTTGATTGAACGCACCTGGCAAAGATTGGATGTGGGCATGATAAGTTCTAAGAGTCTATTACGAGGGCAGTACTTCAATGTACTTAGTATGTATACCCCTTGCGGTTGTTACCACGTGGATGCCGCACCGCCGCCTTGACGATGGTGTGCGTGTCAGAGTCACCACTCGCAACGAGAATGGGGCACGATTTGGTCGTGGTGGGTGTCGTGTACGTGGTACTGCAGTGCCAGCATGATGGAGTCGGCGCGACGTCGCATGGTCGTCACTGGTCACTGCCGTCGCCTAGCATTGTACCCCTACTAGTATAAAATATCAGCTGGCGTGTTATCTTTCAAGAAAACCAAACGCGTCATACCATATCGTCATCGTTGTTGAAAGAATGGCCACCACCAAGTTGCAGAAACGACTCGCACTCCCCGCACCCGCCGACAGCGCCAGCAACGGTCAACGTGCCACGACCGACCACAGTCCATCACCTGCAAGTTCGAATGAATCGCAGCGTCGCAGTCAGACGTACGCGATCGACATCGTGCAGAGGATGCGCGTCACATCCGACGAGCCGCTAACGCGACACAAGATCGATGCGGTCAAGAAGTCGCTGGGAATGCTTGGACACGGTGCGGGCGATCGCGGTTGCGTGTCTGACAACGACGGTGGGTCCGGACTCAGGGTCGTTCAGACCGCTTTGGAAGTCGTCAGGGGGAGCGGCACGAAGCCGCCCCCGCGTCCGCACTCTGCATCACCAGGCCCGGGGTCGGCGAAGCAGAAGCAGGATCAGCACCCACAGCCTCCTCCCAAGCGCATTCTTTTCTACCACGCCCATGATCCACACTATGGATTCACCAACTTCTCCCCCGACCCGGTAGAGTACAAGGGGAAACGTTATCCGACGAGCGAACACTTGTTTCAGTCACTCAAGGTGGGTGAGGAGCGCCGATTACTCATGGGGCAGCCAGGCGATGGGCTCCATGGCATATGCTTGCCGAGCCTGTCCTCACAGTCCTGGGTGGGCGCAAACGTCAATGACGTACAGAAGATCTGACGTCGGTTGGTATCCACAGTTTCTCGATCACCGCCCCGAGTTGGCGGAACACATCCGGACATGCTCCAGCAGTCCGCGCTTCGTCTTCGATGAGACCCACAGATTCAACCCAGAGGTCAGGCGAGATTGGCTACGTGTCCGAATCGACATGGTGTGTCCCCTCTTTTTGCTTCGAATGCATGCCGATGGGCTAAAGTTGGTGTGGCTACCTGCCAACACGAACCTTAGATGGACACGGTGCTCTGGCACAAGTTCACGCAAAACGAGCACCTGAGGCGTGAGCTTCTCTCCACGGGGGATGCTGAACTTGTCGAGGTGAGCGATCGGCTTCTTAACCCCCTAAAACCACAGGGTAGGAACTCACCTTCGGCGGCCGCCACTAGGACTCGGACAAGGATGCGTTTTGGGGCATAGGGCCAAATGGAAAAGGAGAAAATCAGCTGGGAAAGGCACTCCAAAGACTGAGAGCAAAGCTGCGGAATGACGTCTCCACAAAACGCTCCTCTCAATAAGAACAAGACTTGATTGCTAAAGACACTGCACTTGTTATATCGTACGATTTTAATTGATGACGACTATCCACCGCAAAGATAAATTGTCGTGGTTGCGAAAAAACGTGGATCGATGCATATCGGTTTCATTTCGTGCGGCAAAAACAGTATCGCCCCCTTAGAGCCCTGGAGCAAACAACACACTCACACAATGCCTACAAAGCTGTTGCCACAGAAAAGACAGCGTTGGACCGCTTCTAAAAGTTCCTTCACAATCCAGCTACTTGCGGCGGCGGGCAACCAGCTTTCGTCTTCAAGCGAACTCTGGGACACAGGTAGAAGCGCTTTTCGGCTGCAACCTATGCAGGTTCTAACCATCGAAGTTGATAAAATGAAAGAAGTCACCGAACAACGAGCTGTGAACGCGTTGAAAAAGAAGGCCTTGGTGCACGAGGTAACAAATTTCACTCACCCCAAGAATGGCCCTTTGGACATGTCGCCTGTGTGATGTCCTCCAGTGGGACTTCAGTGTGGCAGGCTGGACATAGTTCGTGCAAGCCAGCTATCGACGGATCAATCGTCATGGCCGCAGTAACCTTGTTCGACAACGCCTCCGCCTCACCAGATAGGTCCGGTGGAGATCCTGCGAGCCGTGATTGTACTACCACTCGCAAGACGAATGGCACGTCAGTCGCTGCACCATCACAAAACGAAATGAAGAGGTCGACCTTTTTTTAGGGAAGGAGAGAAGACCTACGAGTGAGTGCTGTCACAATGGCTGTGAAGTGGCGAACCAGAATGCGCAGGATCCGGTGGGAGATGCTAGTCAGCTGACGGTGGGCAACTTGTCCACAATCCAGACGTAAGCGCTCATCTTTGCAGAGTCTCTGCGACCGCAGCGGACATAATTAGGTCAGTGATCGATATTGAACACGATACCCACCCAACACATATCTGCGGTAGATAATCTCATCCGCAGAGAAAGAAGACCATTCCAGCCAAAAAGATGGGTAGCCAAGCTCTCACGAAGTTGGCTGTGGAGTTTTACCCCTGAATCCTCGGAATACGGTGGTACGGACACCATAGATGATTCATCCTGCGGACTTTGATCCAATAATTCCAACAACTGAGGGCATATTTCAGCGAAGCGCCCCATATTGCATAGATGTAAGAGGAGGGGCCGAAGCTGGTGGAGTGGCATGCTTCTGGTCGCTGCACACGACATTTGGATCAATGCAACGGAGAAGGATTGCATGGGTTGTAATTACCGCAATCAAAGCGAACCAGTGTCTCCTGCGCCGCCCTTAAAATGGTGTCTGAATCTGGCGACAAAAATGGTGCGGTGAGAAGCACGCATTCATGCCGTGCTTCATGTTTGTAGCTAAAATCAGAGGGTCGTATCGCCCTTAATTGAGCAATAAGTCACAGCCCACAAAGGAGACAGAGAAGAACACACTCATAGATCCAAGTCAGAGTGGAATGTGAGTCATAGCAAGCCAACCCGCTGATTCGGTTCACATCCGCATACTCGACGTCCGCAGAAGTAGTCTGGGAAAACAATACACGAGATACCTGTGAAAGTATTTCTGATGTGAGTTCGTCATCCAATAAAGTGGGGACCCAGGACGGCTCTGTTGTCAAATTATGAATGGCGTGAAAGGTGCCGTCCAGGAGTGCTATAAGAAGCACGTCCCTGTCCTTCACGTAGGAAAAGCCCGAGACACATGAAAACGCAGAAGACCCAATAGACAGTTTTTGCCCTTGGATGGGAAGCACACGGCTACCATGCCACCGGGAAGGTGACGAGTGCCAAGACCATAGATGAATCACGCCAGGCTTAGAATATACGAGAATCTGCTAAGACAACGGATAAAATTATGGCATTATCTTGTCGTTAGATAAAAAGTTCTTACGTTCCCACTGGGCAGAGTAACCCACTCGAGAGCAGTGATGACGCGTTTGTCGGGAGAACAAACAACGTCAGCTGCCTTTTCGAACGATCTGTGTAATTCATAACGAGGGACGAAGCCATCGCCACTTTCTAACTGAAGTTTCTGAAAAATATTTATGAGTACAACACCCCCGTCTCCGGTGGTGCATGCCAGAAAACACCGGCCTACAGAACACCGAGGTCAACCATCAGCCCATACAAGAAGGGAAATGTATACATTGTCCGCTGTGTACGGACCAAGACGACCATGCAACGTCGGTTACCCAATTTTCGCAAACCTTCACTTCCCCAACGAGGGAAATCGTTCCCTCTGAATTATCATCGCGTTTGAACCTGAGTGAGATTAGATGTATACAACATAGTAAAAATGCACGCATACCGAAGCAATTTCACTGATCCTGCACGGGTTCCAAGTGCAAGAATTGACGCATCCACCAACGGAGCAGGATAGATAGCCCAACAGGGTTGGCCAGACCATGCGATACCTAGAAAAATAGCGGTTAAAAATGACCCTCGTTCACAAGCCCCATGACTTGCTTGTAACCTGAACCCCGAGTACCCACGATGTCTCGTCGACGTTATGTTCAAGTCGCGGAACGTCCAAGAGGTACGTAGTCACATCTTGAATCTAGAGGACATCAATCACCAATCCAAGCATCGAAAAGATTGGACTACGCTTGACCATTCGCCTCTCAAATGATTTTTAATGGCGGCCCATAGCGAAACCTCCATATTAGAATTCAAAACCACTATTATGCACCTTTTGGACCTGGAGAACACGAATCGTGCACAAAGAGGTAGCATTACCTTCCGCGAGACGACAGGCCGCTTGGGGAACATGTTACCGCACGAACGGAGACATCAAGAGATCCCAAACTCAGGCAGCCCCAGTCTGGTAGAGATGAGCGAAGCGACAAGAGAGATGAAGTGAACGACCTTGGCATATGCTGGGCCAAGAATGCGTTTGTATTCGCATGGTTTCAATCATTGTCCTGTACCACCCAAGCGGTCGATCACCCTGCCCTTCGCGCAGGGGAGGCCTGATATCTGCAGGTGTGCTAAAGTTGATTCCATGGTCTGGTGTCTTTATGCGCTTCACGCAGTTGAATTTAAAAGGGAGACGAATGCTCGTACCAGAATGTGAACGGCGGACTTTGTCACAAGACAGAGCTGACCATCGTCCGACCATTGAAGACATCTCGCGGACGGGTGAGTGATGACCGTAGGGATGTTGGACGAGGTGAACACTGGTCTTTGGGACATGGTACTAGTAGAGGTACTAGCCGTGTCTCGTCTGTCAGTAAATCAGTAATGCAATAACCGGAGACTCGAGCAGACGCGATGGCGATGATGAAACGATCACGTGGCAACCCGTTCCCTCGTCCTCCGTAAGTATCGGGTATCTACGTTTGTCTTCACAGAGTTAATATGAGCAGCACCAGCTCAGAGTCTATTGCCCCCTCAAAGGCCCCGTTACCCCCAGGAATGGTTATCGGGCCAGACGGTAAACCTTGCAAAATTTGCACGGCATGGCGGAATTGGAAACCGCGACCCTCGTCTTCCCAGCCGAGTGCAGGGAAGAAAACAACGGCGGCCATGATGGCCGCCCTCGCATCCGGAAGTGGTTTCAAGAACGAGGCTGATCCCGATACTCGCCCTGCGAATTGCCCTCCGGACGTCGAGCAACTGGGGAACGCGACTTGGACGTTCCTGCACACTACAGCCGCTTATTACCCCGAACGACCCACTGCTTTTCAACGTGCCAACATGCTGAACTTGCTACACTCTCTGCCGGTGCTGTATCCCTGTTCTCATTGCGCAATGGATTTAAGGGAGGAGATGAAGCGTCATCCACCAGACGTGAGTGGACGTGGAGCACTGAGCTGGTGGTTGTGCGAGAGACATAATGAAGTAAATGAGAAACTTGGGAAGGAGAAGTTTGACTGCACTAAAACGAACGAAAGGTGGCGGGATGGCCCTCCCGATGGAAGTTGCGACTAGGTGAGTTCATGGGCCATATTTTCTGAACGTTCGTCCTATTAAATGACGGCCAGCCAGTATTAGACGCAGCGATACACAGGCTCTGCCTTAATGTCTCGTGGAACCAAGTAGTCTTATCCCTGGACGATCCTGTCCTAGGCTCGGGACATACCAGGTCACCGTTAATGCCTAACATAATGCTTCGTATTGTATTCAAGGCATCGACTTACTATTCACCAATGGATCTTCCCCCCTCTGAACTATGCTCGAGTGCCGAACGAGAACGGATGACGCCACTTTAACTTACTAGGTAGACAGAGCATGAAGGTGACCTCCGGAGAGTAAATCAAATAGGCTGGGATAACAGTCTGCGCGGCTCGAGTAAACCTACCGAGACATTCACCAAGGAAACAGCATATATTGAAGTGTCTGTCCGTTTGTACGGGCATTTGGGGTAAATTCGTCACACGAACTGTGCATTATGAGTTCTGTGAGTCCTCCGCCGCTAGACCAACACGCGTAGCTGAATCTGCCGTGGTTACGGAACTTACATTTTCAACAGGTTCACCCAAAATCATGTCGAGAAATGACTTGATAATGCCAGAGAGTTGACAAAACTTTAGACAGCCGAAGCAGGGCTACATTCGACGCAGCACCAAAGGTCATCTTAACATATGGTTCTCGCGATAAAGGTCTGATATCTCAGGTAGCAACATGAGCCCATTCCGGAAGCAGGCATCGTCATTCACCAT
>JBBPJU010000617.1:0-19710 GCA_038088875.1 Austroboletus festivus
ATCACTTCTCTTGTGCTTGTCCCCTGTTAGACTCCTGAGTGTCCTCTTCCACTCAGTCTCCCTGACCCTAGTCCTCGTCCTACTCTGAGTGGATGCTATCCATCTTGAACTCTTTGAGTATTCACTAGACAATACTCTACACTGAACCCTTGACCCTAAGGGCTACACTTGGACCTACTTGGTTCAAGCATAATAAAAGAACTAGACTATCATACTGCGACTAGCTTCGATCTAGGTTGCCCACCATTTCACTCCCCAGACACCTCAGTTGGCGTCTTCACCAAGATCCAAAAGAACCTGAACCAGAAACCTCTGAACCCTCTGAAACCTTCAAAGAAGAACCCTCTGACCCTGATCTCCCTATCCATGATGAACCAACAGACCTCCCTGACCTTACTGGACAGCTATCATCGGCACTCACTATCCCTAGAGTACCAACTCCTCCAAGTCCAACCCCCCAACCACAGACAGGTCGAGTCTTCTTCCCACCTTTAGTATGCCCTATCCCTTCTTTACCAAATACCATGTCTTCCCAAAAACCCACTGAACTATGTCTTGGTACCCCGGAAGACTTTGACGGCACTCCAACCAAAGCCTTGCCATGGCTAAGGATGGTACAGCTTTACCTGGCCATTAATGTCAACCTCTATAACACTGACACCAAGAAAATCACCTATGTGCTATCATATATGAAGAAAGGGACAGCCCTTACTTGGGCTGCTACATTCAGAGAAACCAAGCTAACTGGAGGGAACTTCACTCTTGGATCCTGGACAGACTTCGAAACTACCTTCAAAGACACGTTCGATAACAAAGACACAAAAGGAGAAGCGTTAGCTTGGCTAGCCAAGACCCGAATCTACGAGAATCATTCTAGAGGATATAACCCAACTCTTCAGAATTATATCGCTAATTTTAAGAACAAAGTCGCCATTGCTGGAGTAGGTAATGATGACGTCCTGATTAACTACTTCGCATCAGGAATCCCTGTCTCTCTGATGAGATGTATTCATACCATGGAGACCGTACTGACTACCATTGCCAGTTGGTACACCAAAGCCGCTCACTTCGCCACTATTGAAGAAAGGGCACTCGAAATCGCTTCTAGACACAAGAAAGGTAATACTACCTTTACTTCCACGTTCACCCCTCACACCACCAAGGACCCCAATGCCATGGACGTTGATGTTATCGCCCTGCTGAAGAAACTAACTGATGAAGAACGAGAAAGATGTAGGAAGGAAGGGCAATGTTTCAAATATCAACAGAAAGGATACATGACAAAAGACTGTAGGGTTAAGTTTGAAAGGAAACTGCCTGCAGTACCACCCAAAGATATCAAAGTCGTCAAATCCAGAGTAGAAGAAGAAGAGGAACAAGTCATAGGAAAGGTGGCGATGGATTTTTAGAAAGGAGGATGAAAGCCATGCACGTACCTCCCTTATCTCAACCATATACCAGTATTAAAGCAATGCGAATCCCCATCCAACTCCTTCTCGCATCAGACATGGTTAAAGTCGTTGCCACCTCTGCTTTAGTCGATTCAGGAGCACAAATCTCCTGTATAGATTGGAACTTCATCAGGAAACATCACCTCCCTCATCATCGACTCTCCTCTCCTATCACCGTACGAAATGCTGATGCCTCCCTAAACAAAGGAGGATCAATTAAGTTTACCACAACTCTTTTCATTAACATCAATGGACTCCTTCGACAAACCACCTTCCACATCATGAACTGTGGAAAAGAAAATGCCATACTTGGACTTCCTTGGCCAACAGAAACCAACCCCACAATCAACTGGAAAGAAAGGACTCTCCAGATAACCCCAGAAACCGATCAATCTGCTGAATTCATGGCCTTTCATAAAAGGGCTAAACAGGAGAAAGAAAAACTTTATAAAAAACGAAGATACCAAGAACCACTTCCAAAACATGTCTCTGTAGACACTCTAGCCGATGAACACCTTTTCGCTTACCTAAATCGAATCGAGGATGATGTCCTTTGTGCACAAATAGCTCTAGGCAGAGACATGTCACATCTAAAACCCCTTCGATCTCTATCTAGAACCATACTAGCCAACCAACGATTCATCCCTAACCCCTCTCTGACCTGTGCAGCCTTAACCACCTCTACTCAACTAGCCATCGACAATAAAAAGAAGGAGGTAATCCTATCAGAAGCCTACTCTGCCTACAAAGACATCTTTGCCGATGAAGATACTCCCCTTCCTCCTAGCAGAGACTGTGACCATGAAATCAATCTTGCCGAGGGTTTCATCCTGAAGATAGGAAAACTATACCCCCTCACTGCTGAAGAAAGGAAAGCTCAAGACGAATTCCTGGATGAAAATTTGAAGTCTGGAAAGATTCGTCTGTCCTCCCCTCCACAAGCTGCTCCGTTTTTCTTCATCAAAAAAAAGGATGGAAAGCTACGACCCATCCAAGACTACAGATATCTCAATGATCATACCATCCGAGATGCCTATCCTCTACCCCTCATCTCAGATCTACTAGATAAGCTAAAAGATGCCAAGATCTTTACCAAGTTTGATGTCAGATGGGGGTATAACAACATTCGGATAAAAGAAGGCCACTAATGGAAAGCAGCTTTCATTACTCATCAAGGGCTCTTCAAACCTGTTGTTATGCCCTTTGGCCCAAAGAATGCCCCCGCCACATTCCAGCGATTTATGAACAAGGAATTTAGAGACCTCATTGCTGCTGGAAAAATCGTCATTTACATGGACGACATCCTCATCTTCTCCCACAATCAACAGGATCATGATGAGATGACACGACAAGTCCTTCAATGAATGAGGGAATTGAATCTTCACTTATGACTACAGAAATGTCTCTTTAACATTTCAGAAGTCAACTATTTAGGAATGATCGTCAAACCAGGCTCTCTTGCTATGGACCCTGTCAAACTTGATGAGATTGCCTCATGGCCAGTACCAACCAAAGTCAAGGACGTTCGATCTTTTCTAGGATTTGCAAATTTCTACAGGCAATTTATTCCTCACTATTCAGAAATAGCTCGTCCTCTTCTCGACCTCACAAAAAAGGACCAACAATGGGAATGGTCCTCCGCATGTAATAAAGCATTTACTGGACTTAAAGAACTTTTCCTATCACAACCAATTCTCCAATTTCCAAATTCCTCTGCTCCTTTCGCTATTGCTACGGATGCCTCCAAATACGCCACTGGGGGTATTCTTCTCCAAACTGATTCCAATGGTGACTGGCACCCATGTTCTTACCTATCCCAGACATTTTCTCCTACGGAACGAAACTATGATATTTATGATCGAGAACTCCTTGCAATAATCCGTGCTCTCAAAGCATGGCAACATTATCTCCTCGGCTCCCTCTTCTCCATTCAAGTATTTACCGACCATAAAAACTTGCTATATTTTAAACAGCCTCAGAACCTTAATTGATGACAGGCTCGCTGGCTCCTCGACCTTGCAGACTATGACCTCAAAATGATCCATATTCCTGGCTCCCTTCTCTCAGGTCCTGATGCACTCTCCCATCATCCTGACTGTTGCCCAGATGACTCTTCAGACAATTCTTCTGTTACTCTCCTTCCCCCATCACTTTTCATCAACCTCATCGATACTGCGCTAAGATCCAGTATCATGTCCCTATCCTCCTCCGATCCTCTAGTCCAGCGCACCATTTCTAACCTTTCTAATTCCCCCTCTACTCTTCGTACCCATCTTTTGGAATGGAAGTATGAAGATAATATTCTCACATACCACAATCGCATCTACGTCCCTTCTTCCCTTCGTCATGACATAGTCTTACGTTGTCATGATCACCCCTTAGCTAGCCATCCCGGATTTCTTAAAACTTGCCAATTAGTCTCCACAGAGTTCTGGTGGCCCGGACTAGCTTCCTTTATTCGCCAATATGTCACTGGTTGTGCTACTTGCCAAGCAAATAAATCTAATACTCACCCCACCTCTCCACCTCTTACCCCCATCAAATCTTTATGTACTCGCCCCTTCCAACAAGTTTCTTGCGACCTCATTACTGATCTCCCTTCTTCTGATGGCTTCAATTCCCTCTTGGTCATGGTCGACCATGGGCTTACAAAGGGGGTAATCCTATGTCCAACAAAGAAAACTGTCACTGCAGAAGGCATAGCAACCCTTTTCTTTCATAAAGTATACAAACGGTTTGGGTTATATGACAAAATCATCTCTGATAGAGGACCACAATTTGTGTCCTCCTTTGCTAAAGAACTAGGAAAACTGTTAAAATACGACCTCGCCTTATCAACTGCCTATCACCCTCAAACGGATGGAGAAACTGAGAGGGTAAATCAAGAAATAGAAACCTACCTTTGTATTGTCTGTGGTAACCATCCCTCTAATTGGACCAAACACATCTCTACTGCTGAATTTACTCACAATCATTGCCCCCACTCCATCATAGGAAAATCACTGTTCTACCTCATGATGGGCTATGAACCCCTAGCTCTTCCAACTGTACTTCCAAACAGCAATATTCCAGCCATTGAAGAACGAGTCAAGAAACTTCTAGCAGCTCGAGAAGAAGCTCTAGTGGCTCATGAGCTAGCTAGACAGATGATGGCTGCACGTTTGAAGAAAACCTTTACACCATTCGCTAAAGGGGGTAAAGTTTGGTTAGAAGCACAAAATCTGAAACAAAATATAGATAACCCAAAGTTTGTGCCCAAGAGAGAAGGACCTTTTACCATTTTTCAGGTGTTATCTCCTATCTCTTATCGCTTACACCTTCCCAGTACCTGGAAGATTCACCCCGTCTTTCACACCTCCCTTCTCACCCCCTATCACGAGAACACTATCTATGGAAGAAACTTCCCTAGACCCCCTCCAGAGTTAATAGAAGGCAAAGAAGAATATGAAATTGAAAAGATAATACGTCACCACGGAACTCCATCAAACCGCTCCTATTTGATCTGATGGAAAGGATACTCCACTGAAGAAGATTCTTGGGTCCCAGAGCAGGATATGAAAAATGCAAAGTCCGCCTTGAAAGAATATAAAAACCATGGTTCTTCTCTTTCATCTCTTTAGCTTCTACCTCCATTGACGCTACCACCCTTCAGATTTCTTTATCCTAGAAATGTCTTCCATTACTTCCGTTTCCTCTTTCATCGATATCCCCACTTCGACTCCTGCTCGTTCAGTCACTCCCCTAGTCACTCTCGACGCTATCGCTACTACCGCTACAGAAATCTCCACCACCATGATTCCCCCCAGTGTGCCCTATCCTCCTATGCACGCAGACCCTATGACTGAAACTCTCCTTGACACCACTCACAGAGAACGAGTCTATACTGAGATCCTTCGCCATCCCAGACATGCTCTTGCCATCAACGACATCCTTCACCCCCATTCGGCACTCCATAACTTATTCATGGCCCACTTGGGATGCAGAACTTTAGAAACAATGAGTCATGTTATGACCTCCAATGCTCATATGGGACTCTTTACTTCCAAAATGCGACGAATAGGAATGGACATTCAACGCCTTATTGAAGATGCTATGCATCAACTCGACATAACTCATTTACTAGAACGAATTGAAGAAGTAGCCAGAGAAAGAGGTGAACAACATGTGAGTTATCTCGCTGCTACTACTCCCTCAGCTTCGTCTTTGCCTCTTACTCAAGAAGAACAAGCCCTTTTAGATCGTATAGAAGCCTGGTGGTCTGGCGGTGACAACACCCTTCCTTTATCACCCTGTCATCCCCGCTATCATGAAGCTTGTTTCTCCTGTCATCATCTAGGTCATGTCAGGGTAGACTGTATCTTTTATCAATGTGCTCATTGCCTTAAATGGTGACCCAGTCATACCCAGCATTCATGTCCACTTCGTCGTCGCACTCCCTTGCAATCATCTTCTTCATCATCTATATCTTCGGCGTCTCATCATGCCACCACCCATTTCACACTACCAGTTCCACCTCCACCTGGAATCCCGTTTCCTCGTCGAAGCATGGGGCATGGTCATCCCAGGAGATCTCCCCCTCATCCTCGTTCTCTGAGTCCACAGTCAGAAGGTTCTCTTATCAATATGTATGACCCAGTTGCTGAGTCTAACATGACAGGGGATGTCTGTGACATTTAGGATGAGACTAAACTAGCTGCTGTGTGCTGGCTCATCTAGATGTCTCTCGCAGTAGCTTCGAGTATACAAAGGGAGTAATGTTACGATTTCTTTCCACTCTTCGCTTTGCTCCTATATAACCATTGTACCAACTCTAGTCTTTCATTTCCTCTTGGATAATCCTACTTGGGATAAGTCCAATTCATCTTCAGACTGAGTCATATCCTCTTATTCACGCTTATTCATTTGTATCTAGTAATCGGCCCGATTACTCAGTTGCCACTTGTCATCATGAGTCATTCTCTTATCTTCTGACTCATTGATCATTCTTTGATGTTCCATCACATTCTATATGATTCATCTATGGACAGCCTCGTTTCCATTCAAGGCAGTATTCCCACACTGCCTCTCATTCCTCCTCACTATATAAGTCTGTCTGTTCGCTGCCATATACCTTAGTCTAGTTCTCCCTTACAATCACATCTCTTGTGCTTGTCCCCTGTTAGACTCCTGAGTGTCCTCTTCCACTCAGTCTCCCTGACCCTAGTCCTCGTCCTACTCTGAGTGGATGCTATCCATCTTGAACTCTTTGAGTATTCACTAAACAATACTCTACACCGAACCCTTGACCCTAAGGGCTACACTTGGACCTACTCAGTTCAAGCGTAACACCATCCAGCTTCTGAATGAAGAGACCCGGGCACCTCCCTATGTAATTAGCATGGTTGCCATCAAGTTTGCTTCCAATCCAGACCTATGTGAAGTGTTTGCAGATCTGAAGGGCTGTGATATCTGCTATCATTTTATTATGCAACTGTATGGTGCCAGTAGCCAAGCTGGTCAGCCATCCCTGCCACCACCACTCAGCAGCCCCCCTATGGTCCAGCAATTGTCATTGCCTTCACAAATGTTGCCTGCTCGTCAACAGTTTGTGCCAATAAGTCAAGCCCTGCCCCTGTACTCATCTTCTACTCTGCACATCACTCCTCCAGTACACTCACCATCAGCCTCATCTGTTTGTGCCTTGAGGTCATTCACCAGTAATTACCCATCCCCACTCTCCTTCTCTGTTAATTCCTTTGGATCTTTCCACTCCATATTACCACCTTCATCATCATCACTTCTTACTACTAACTTTTCTAGTGGCCATAGGCATAATGAGATTCAAGGCATCAATAGCAGTGGGTCATGTGGTAAGGAGTTTGACTACAGTATATATAATGATCTGCCCTATCAGTAGTCAGTTATGTATGTCTCTTTTGTAACAATGTTGTAATGTCATCACAGCCTTCTGTCTGTAACTAAAGCATGCTGATTGCTAAAGCACTGATCGATGATCATGCATTACATCCATCATGACATTCTGTGTTCCAGTATATCTACATTGGGTGTCTACAAATGGCATACAGCACGAATGTTCTAAATTATATTATCCTCTAGAGCATGATGATGGATAATGTATTGCTCCCATATTGCCATGGCAATCATGTCTCATATGTCATTATCCTCATCATCCTCAGCATCTCCCTCAGGCTCCATATCACCCACATCATCGTCCCTTGCAACATCCTGTTTGTCAGCATCACTAGCAGATATATCTTAAGCTTGGTGGATAAGAATGAAATTGTGAATGGCACAAAGTGCTGCTGGGATCCACATCTGGATGTTGAGTGTATATGGGGCAGAAAGAAGAAGAATCTGAAAGCAGTTCTTCAGAATGCCAAATGCGTGTTCAATCACATTGCATGCTGATGCATGCTGCAAGTTGAACAATTCACGTGCATTGCTGGGCCTACATGTATTATCTAAAATGAAACTAGGAGAAAAGCAGTACATATACCACAAGCCAGCACAGCCCCATTCAG
Source organism: Austroboletus festivus (assembly GCA_038088875.1). Taxonomy (NCBI): domain Eukaryota; kingdom Fungi; phylum Basidiomycota; class Agaricomycetes; order Boletales; family Boletaceae; genus Austroboletus; species Austroboletus festivus. The sequence continues at coordinate 7,973 of JBBPJU010000617.1, forward strand.
CCAAGTGATACTGAACATTACAGTAGGATACCAACAGTGTTGATTGAGATGGGTAATCAAGGTCCCCTAATAGAAACTTGCCTTCTGAGATGTGGAGACTGTGTGATAATGCATTTCCATATACATGGGCATCAGATCTAGCCCCTTCCGTCCCTGTGAGCACATAGGTAATTCCATCCCTGTGAGCACATAGGTAAAGCATAAGTTAAAGTCACACATGAAAAGGCAGTTCTGGGATAGGAACTCTTTCCAATTTCGGAAATTTGATGCAAGGTGGGCTGGAGGTATGATGGGGATGTGGCTACTGTCAATGACACCAAGGGCATTCTTAAAAAATGAAAAGAACTTCATATTTGAGCATATTTTTGGATGGACAACCATAGGGTTTGGAAGGGCAACAAATGTGGTGTAGAATAGCAGGGAGGAGAATATTACAATTATTTTTTTGAAGTAGCTGAAATAGGGTGAATGACATAACCCAAACATTGGAAGCACATATCATGAGATTGTATTATTCACTCGTTGAAACCTCTTACCCACATGCCTGACAGGAAGTCCAGTGATGCATGTATATATAAAAATTGTGAGCTGTTCTTCAAGGCATACATCCCTTGAGTCCATGTGGCCATACTGTCAAAGAAGCTCCATGAGCTTACTGAAAGTCTCAGCATGTATGCTGAGTTCATTCCTGATGCAGTCAGGATAACCTATGATAAGTTCAAGGACCCACCCTGTGCCCAACAAGATAGAGGTATGATATGGCTCCAGATCTTTGGGAAGTTCACCCACAGACTGAGTGACCAAGGTGGTGATATGAAGATTTGCACAGATGATGATGTTGAGGAGGAGATTGATGTATTGTGAAAGCCGCTAGTGCTGTTCTTCTCACATGCTGGCACAGGTACTTCAAGGGAATCAATGGTGGATTGCTGCCAGCTGATAATGCAGATTGGATTGAGTCAGAACTGGTCAGAGTGCAAATGGCAGGGTGTTTTTCCTGGCCCCCAGCTATACTTAGCCAAGATCAGCTAAGTATGGCTATGCTACACGACCAAGGTATAGTCAAAACTCTTATAACCCATATGCATTGGGAGTGATGAAAATGCATGGGTTTTCAGAGGTTATAAGATTTGAGAGACTACCATGATGACATAAACAATATTTAGCTGAGCACTTGTCAGTAATATTACCTCCATTGCAACAAGTTTGTTTCATATGTACAATAAGATGCTAGATACTAGGAGATCAGATTAGTCTTTGAGAGGATAATATTCTGTCAAATGAGTAGGAACTGTTGATTGGCAGCCTATTGTATATAAGAAGCATTGGAAGGCATTCAAATGTGGCTCTAAATTTTGTGCCACTGGTACAGGCTTGTCATGGCCCATATTCTCGATGAACCTTATGATAACACACATGGCTTGGAGAGCATCATGACAAGTTGGAGGTGTCTCGACAGTGGCTGGCTCATCATCATCTGGGCCCACTCCTCCATTAGTCATCATTGAATGCTGTGCTTCCATCACTGCATAGTAAATTTCTTCATTGGTTCCATCATCCATTGTGCTTGACTCTCCAATAGGGTTAAGAATTTCATCCAGGCTCATCCTGTTGTATGGGTGAAGCACTTCCCTCTGTTGCAACATATCCAAGGCTGCCAATATCTTAGCCTTCACATCTTGGGTGGAATCCAAGTCATTTTGCTCAGGCTTGGAGTCAACCAACTGAGGCATATCTGGCAGAAGGTCTTGAACAGCATTGAGGAGTGAGGACACAGAAATGACAGGTGTGGGGATGGGTGGTATAATGTCTGGTAAGATTCCTGCCTATTTCCAGCAGCACTTGATGGTTGTTGCATCAACCTCCTTCCAGGCATAATCAGCAAGATGCATTCCATCACATTGATCAATTGTATAGATATCTGCTGAAGTAACACCAGTATCATAATGCATAATAGAGCGCTTGTAAAATCTTGCATGGTAATGTAATTTGAAGCATTGAATAATTCCTTGATCATTTGGCTGAATATATGATGTGAGGTTTGGTGCAAAGTTTTCAACCTGGATGCATTGAAGATCTTCTGGGGCAACATGACCTGAAAAATTGTCCTAAAGAAGGAGTATGTTACATCCTTTCACTTTCAGTTCATCGTCCCATTTCTTGATCCATTTCTGATACAAAACACTTGTCATCCATTCTTTTGCATTATGGCAGTAGTAATATCCAAGTTGTCTGCCAGTCTTCTGTCCAAACATGGGGCTTTGCATATTTTCCAATGATAAATGGTTATTGCTTCTCGAAGCCATCTGCATTTGCTGTAAGAGCATATGTCAATCTTGCCTTGGAACCTTTGACTCCAGGGCATTGTCTGTCAGCAAGACCACAATCTGATGGTAGTCTTGGTTCAAGTGGCAGTCAGAAAATTTGAAAAGAATCTATGAGCACATAAAACATACCCATAGAATAGTCTGGTTTCATCCATATTAAAGATATCCCATAGTTCATAACCACTCTCTTTGATTAATGTTTGAATACACTCTTGCTCATCCTTCACAGTCTGCTCCTTTGCTGATGAAGCCTCCTCATGATGCTTGAATTCCTTTAAGCCATATCTAGCCTTGACTCAGGCAAGCCATCCATTACTCAAAGAAAGACAGTCTTCCTTTGGAACGCCTACAAGATCTGCAAACTGGATCCATTTTTGTTGCAACATCTCTCCAGTAAGCTGAAGTCCATCATCCATTGCCTTAGAAACTCAGAGGTCCATCATCTCACTGATCTCTGGATGCTATGTTTGTCAAGCATGCTTTGCAGATCAATCTCCTGGATTCATCTCCTATTGTTGACATCACTTTGTTTTATTTTTTAATAGGTCATATATGGCTGGCTGCTTAAGCTGAAGATTAGGATATTTCTGGTTGAAAAACTCAGCAGTTTGCTTTTGACCCTTGCTATAAGTATGGTGCCAGTTGAGAATTTCAATCTGTTGATCCAATGTCAGATTTTCTTTTTGGCCTGGAAGAGATGCTTGCACAGGCTTTGTTTGAGCTATGCCAGGTTCACTGGGCTTTGATATAGGACCTGTTCAAGGTGAAAACTCATTATAAGCACATGTATATCAAAATATAAATTTGAAAGGTCACATTTGTGCTTGTTTCCAGGAACTTTGCTTTCTATCTGAATAAGGTCCAGTAACTTTTGCACAGTGTTTCTCTCATTTAAAGAGAGTTGGGCAAACCCTTGTTCATAATCTGAGACACTTTCTAGCAATCCAATAATATGTTCTTCATTGACCAAGTTTCCATTATTATCCAACCAAATTTCATCTTCCTCGGAGAGCTTTTTGCCAGCATGCAAATCAGTGTGAAGCTTGGTTTGCACTTGTGCACTTGCTTCTTGAGGATATTCAACCCCTTTTTGATGGCATCAAGGGGCTTCATCTTGTGACAGCTGTCAAGAAGCACAAGAAGGATGCAAAATAACACCAAAATCACCAAATAAGTTAACTGTGGTCTGTGGGATGACTCATATGAGTCTGGATAAGAAAGGTTAGTTCACCCTTGCTTATTTTGGTTTCATTATCACTATCATAACAGCATGTATGGATTATAGTTTCCTCCCAGATGTATGGGATATGGAGTATCAGAGGTTTATGGGTTATGTATATGAATTCCCTGCAAACCAAATTGGGATTGCCAAAATTGTATGGAATGTCAGAGGTTATGGGGTATGAGGTGCATGGGTTATAAGAGTTTTGACTGTAACTAACATCCTGAACAGACTCTAAACAATGCAAATCATCATTACATAAAGTACAGAAGCCAGAGCCTTCTTCACCAACTGGCCATTCTAGTGATTATGCATGGGGTGTACTATGTACATCCCAGTGATCTTCAAGCTTGTGATCTGACGAGTGACTCATGGTCACTCTCTTTCTAGGCCTGGCAGAGAACTTGGAAAATAAAGGAGGGTGAAAAAAGTATGATAGTGTGGCAATTTTTCTGATGGCTCAGGATGATTGACTCCTATGGTCAGGTTGGGTCATTGATGTCAAGAACACAACGGTAAAAGAACCTGACTAGTCTTGGCAGAAACAAAGTTGGACTGGATCATAAAGAGTAAAAGGGTAGAAGAGACCTCTGGAAAAATGAAGCAGTTTCGGCAAGTACTTCAAAGTAACCATTGGCTTCCATCTGCACAAATCTAAGCCCTAAGCACGCTTCTTTATGATCAAAAAATATCGTGATAGCTTCTTACTGGAATCTTTGCCGCTGTCCTAAATACCAAGCAGATGTGTATTTTGGGGTTAATTTCTGTCCTCATTCAGGGTGAATGGGCACGTTTACCGCAAGATGTGTAGGGTGCGTTTTGCCTTGTATTTAGTCAGCTGTGCGATATACGAGCGACATAATCATGAGATCAGCACAAGTAGTGGGATGGTGTTGATCGCCAATTATCGAGTGATCCATACTTATTTAAATAAGTGATAGATAAAATAAGAAAAGAGAGCATGCCAATGAGTAAATCAACTACCCATCATGTAACATTCTTCGTGAGCCTCCAACATGGATGGGTCCCACCCCTCGATACCGGACTGGATCATCCATTCTGGACACAGACATCCCTCACGTCCTGTTCGTTCTGGTAAAGTTGCTAAAGCCTTGTTCATACCTCACCAACCATCCTGGATTTAGACTAGGATCATAGTGTGGGTTCAATTCCATTTCTTCATAAGGCCAATCCATGTGGCCTCGTCGAAGGCTTTGTCCGTGCCCATTGCATCTTCTCTCCGAGACACGGACATGGAATACTCTACAGGAGTTGCGCTGGGGCCAGCGCTGCTGCGGTGTGCAGGGCGTTTTTCCTTCCCTCTTTGGGGGAAATTTACGGGACACAACAACATGTGTGTTCTCGTATGGATTTAACGGTGCTGTGTCGCCATGTTCTTGTCGCTGATGCCTGGTTAAAACTGCAAGATGGTATGTCTTGAAGGTACACGGTTTCTGGTGCAACCGTGAGCCAAAAAACAAGCAGATGGAGCAGTACTTTGCTGATCGGAAATGGATGGTCCAAGACACATTGTTCTGGGCCTTCGACCTTGGTAGACAATGCAAGCTCTTTCGAGTCTACGGATAATAGGCAGTGTACGGGGTTGGTTGTCTAATCAATGTCATTTGAGTGTACAGTCAGGGATGATCTTTATTAGATTACATTCCCACGCCTCGACATCATCCTCTCGGCGACTGCGGCGAACCTGCCCAGCGATGAACATGCTCCCTCAAGCGACGCCATGGTTCAAGATGTCGAGATTAGAAGTTTTGATCACCAACGCCTGCGATCCGACACTCCCAGAACCAAACTATGCCCATCATCTTGAAATCGCTGATTTTATAAACAGCAAGAAGGCCAATACGTGAGTTTTGGGCCGTCCATGCGTAGGTCGTCGGATGTGCTGACATCCGTTTCTTTGCTCGGACAAATACTATCAAAAGCCCTCGCGAAGCCGTCATGCTGGTTGCCCGGCTAGCGAATCATAGGAACCCCCACATCGCCATCTTAGCGTTGGCCCTGCTTGACACCCTCGTCCAGTCCTGTGGATACCCACTTCATCTCCAAATCGCGACAAAGGAGTTTCTCAACGAGCTCGTTCGCCGATTCCCTGAACGACCGCCACCGTTCCCTGGCCCCGTCATGTCACGCATATTAGATCTCATTCATGGCTGGAAAGAGGGTATCTGTGTCGAGTCGAGGTGGAAGGAGGACTTGGGGAACATTCGGGATATGCACCGGTTGTTGACGTTCAAGGGATACCGGTTCAGAGAACTAACCAGGCAGAACGTCGCGGAAGACACGATGGTGGGCAGGCCAGGTCTCACTCTTCACCCAAGTTAAATGGTTGCTCACTGGATCTTTAGACTATAAAAACTCCAGAGGAACTAGAGAACGAGGATAGGGAAGCGCAGTCCGCCAAACTACAAGAGCTCATTCGACGAGGGACTCCACGCGACTTGGTTGCGGCACAGGAGCTGATGAAAACGCTCGCAGGAGCAAACCCAGACGCCAAGCCTGACTATCGAAGTCAATCACTGGCCGAGCTTGCGAAACTACAAAGCAAAGTGGTACTCCTGAACGAGATGCTGGACAACGTAGACACAGAAAGGGGCGAACGGTGGGCAAGAGGGGACGCGTATGATCAAGTGGCGGCCGTCCTCAAGGGCGCGCGTCCAAAGTTACAAAAGTGGGTTTCCGACGCAGAAGCGGATGACCCAGAATCTCTGAGTGAGTAGAACCTGGTGATCTTTCCTGAGTCGTTGAACCCTTCCCACAGACGCCTTCTTGGAGGCGAACGATCAAATAAATACGGCAGTGGCACGTTTCGAGGCGTTCCAAAAAGGAGACTTTGAGGCGGTCGCATCAATTCCAAGGTCAATAGCACCCGGGTCCGGCGCGGACGGCAACGGGTCTTCGTTGATCGATTTCGATGACGGATCAGCGGATACTTCTAATGGGCCGAGCTTGAACCCTGTCGATGACCTGATGAGCTTGTTTTCTCAGCAACCTCAACAACGCCCACCTCCTATCAACACCGCAACCAGACCCCCATTGATGTCGTCCCCGTTCCCGACTACTCAATCTCAACCCCAGTTTGGATCGATCATGCTCCCTGGGACACCTACACCTTCGAATGGGTCCCCCAATGGCACCGTAGGACGAACTACCTCGCCGCCTGCAAACTTTGACGCTAGGTCCGGCCCATCGATGGGCTCGATAATACAGCCCCAGCCTTCAGCGTCGTTTCAAACTACCCCTGGCCTAGGGACAACGCAGTTTGCAAACATGATGCAACCTAAATCCCAAAGCCAGTTCATGGGCTTGGGACGGAGTTCATCTCCCGGCATGACCTCTCCATCTTCAGGGTCTGCGACGCCGCCTGGTTTTGGTGGTTTCAATACCCAGATGATGAATACCACGACTAGTCAACGGACGCAATCGCAACCGCCACCGAGCACCACGCTTCAGGGCAAAGATCCATTCGCCGATCTCACCGGGCTCTTTTGACATGCAGAAGCTTTGGGGGTGTACTAAACGTACTTCCTGCGATGTCTTTTTTCTGGGTCTGGGGGACTGTGGACGCTTTTTATGGAATGGAGAGATCTATGGTGGCGGGGTGACGATGGCGATGTGGTGTTGGCAGACTACAACGTTTGAGGAAGGGACATCGTTGGGGGTTTGAGTAGGACGGGGGATGTGTACGTTTCCTTTTTTGCATCAATCTCACTTGCAATCTTTATGGAGTATTTTGACGCCCCTCGGGGTGTATCTAGTACTCAATGGACGACCTGAACCGATATAGGTCATATTCTAACGTCCATCGAGGAAGACATCGAGTTCCCTGAGGCTGGGACAGAAGAAACCAGATGTGACATCTGAGCTCATCGACCTAGTTGCCAATGCTCTGACTCGAGTACTCTTGGCGTGATAGTGGCACCTCACGAACAACCACTATTTGCGCCACTAGTATCAAAAATGCTAGTGGGCTACTTTCCATGAGCCCGTCTCGAACTTTTGAAGTATCAACAACGATCGTCAGGGTAGATGAGCACCAGAAATGGTAGAGCTGGGGCAACTCAAGGTACGCACGCAGCCCTACCCTTAGCACTTTACTTAGTCAGGTAGATTGCTTTCCCCCACAAGAAACCAACTCCGGAACCGCATGATCATGAATGCCTTCCATGCCTTCATTTCCGTTGCGTTCACGATTACTTACTGCGAACCTCTTGGGTCGTTCTATCCCCACCCAAAGCACTCCATTGACATCGATATTGTAGAACGCCGAACGCAACGATATTGAGCGTCGATGACTCGATCGCGATATGAATGTTTGACTCCTTGACAATGACCAAATGGTTTCACGGTTCGAAGTCGGGGGAAATCATTCAGTCATGATGTATATGTACGGCCCCGTGCAAGTGGACTCGACTCGTGGTCGCATGGTGTGCGCAAGGTGGTCATGACTTAGTAACATTATGATCGTGATGTGTGGGCTGCGAAAACGTGCCATGGAGATACTGGCCTCGAAGTTGACCGTCGTCCGTCCTTGGTTATATAAGTGTGATGCTTCAGTGCGCAGCTTTTGCCCAGCGGGTAAAGGTTGTAGCCTGACGTGCTGTCCACGAGGAAACGGTGCGTTAGAGTACCGGCTTCTGCAAGGTACCGGAGCAATGTCATAAGAAGCCGATAGGCATCCTCGACGGGCATAATAGTAAACAGCTAGTTAAAATCCGTTATATACTATCCACGTACTTACACAGCGTATCTATTTACTACTACTTTGACAACAGCAGCTGCGCCTTTGGTGCACTCAACGTCTCCACGAGTCCACAGGGAAGGTAAATGAAACAAGTTCATAACAACGATGGAGCATCCTAGTACAGATTACCTTTAGTGGTGTCTTAAAACGAATGCTTCTTTTTCTTAAAACTAGAACGGGTATTCCAGGGGTATATCTGCTATGGCCCCAAAGCGGATGAGCCTTCTTTGTTTGTCGGCACGTCTTGCCATTCATCCAGGGCTTCTGGGTTCGAGTAGCCTACGGGCCTACTATATCGGACGCACATACGTCGACGTAGCGCGCAAAGGCCTTTGACGACGGCAAACACTACGCAGCATCCCAATGCAATCCCCACGATATACGCTGCCAACAGGCCATGCTCTTCTCCCGGATTGAGAAAAGAATAGACTGTATATCACCTATCGTCATGTTTTGATCCATCATTTGAAGAGGGGAGAAAGCGCACCGTAAATGCCTTGAGTATCATAAGTGATGTATGCTACACCGAGGTAACATGCAAGAAGAAGAATGAGGATGATTAGGTGACTCCATGGGCCAGGTCCACTGTTGGTGAGGGAAATCTCAAAGAGTGCAAAAGCGGTATTCATCGCATGATGGGAAATATTGGACCACGCTGAAGCCGGTCTTGAGTTAGCGATGACCTAATGAGAACGGTAATAGAACACACTGGAGTAGGTTGTTGCAAACGTCGCCGGCGAAGAGAGAAGAGACCAAAACACGATGGTGACGATTATTGCTGATCATGTGGATAAGAAATCAGGACGACAAACAAGGGTGTAAACTCACGAAATACAACGACAGACGAGAGCAAGAGAACATGAAGTAACTGGAGGAACCGCGGCCAGGTTTGCAGGGGGTAACTCTTCCGTCCCCGGAGCGCAAAGGCGACTGTTTGGATGCCAGCGGCCCAGAAATAGGCGACGAGTCCGATGTAGGACAAGTCCGTGAAATAGGAAAAATACCTGCGTGGTAAGCACGGTTAGTTGATCGTTCCGATCATGCCCACGCGGTCTGTCACTGACGAATCCGCATTATGAAGTACGACTGCCGCGTATGCAAGGGTGGTAATGGTGGTCGTCAATGTATACACTGCAAAGAGCAATCGCAGAGCGCCGAGGGTCGTCGGTGAAAAGACGGGGGAGGTGACATAGTGGAATGTCGGGTCGAACGGCGACGGGACACCAAATCCTTCATAGGAGAACAACATCACCAAAAAAAAATTGAAAAGGGTGCAGAACGAAAAGGCAGGGTAATGGTCAGAACGAGTACCGGTTGTTTTGGGTCACCTTCGCTTGGCTGCTACCGTCCCGCACGCGCCCGGTTGCGAATAAATCAAAGCCACATCAGGTCCGAAATAAATGGAAAATGACTGTCATTTCAAGGGGAAAAAAGGTCTTACAAGACATGCCGAGGCTCGGCAAGGGGCGACTTGCCTGTTCTGGAAAGGTGAGCTTCGCGTTGCCGGAGACCGGCAATCCTTGTTATCTAGCGGGAAAGTAATCGGAGTTTTATTTGATCCTGATTATACGTCACGGGACCGAAATCAGACGTTTATTCCGTGGCGATGCTGCCATAACAAAACTGCCTAAAATGGCTAGTACAGCCGACGAAGTGTTGGGCGCAATGTCACTATCAGGGGCTGATGCCATCATGGCGCTTGTTACGAACGGATCTTTTACCTGTAAGTACTGAGTTTTATTCCATGCGTTTCAGACTTTTTGTGCCACTTTGGTGTCCATTGTAGATGACCTTTGTTTGAGTTACTCGCTGCCGAGCTTGCCAAATTTAAGGATAAATTTTCTTGACATGACGTATAGAACGCTCTTGGAATGTTGCTCATACACATATCGGGCAAAAGTCAAACGTGGAGCCAGGCACCAAACGCTACAAAGAGGTATATGATCGACAACGACCAGCATCGTGGACGTACCCAAGTTTGTCATTGATCAGCCACAACTTACCCGTGAGATGCAGACAAGTTCGGGCGATAGTTTCGGGCGAGCAGTCTCAAGCCCGACCGTTGTATCTTGCGATCCACTTTGTCGGCAATGCGTTGACAGCAGCCCGTAGAGCATCAGATCTGCCGTTGCCCAAATGACAAATAAAAGGCACGGATTAGCGGTAAGTCCCGATAGTTGTCCTTCAGGAATGTGACGCTCGCCAGCAAAGGGAAGCGGTGGCTGACGCCATTGCTGACCTGGTTTGTATTCTCCTCTCAAATCTTCCGCTCCGCACCTTCCCTTATTCACTGGCTCTATCATAGTTCCCCATCGAAGTAATGGACAGGGTGCACCTACGCTTGCGTTGCATACCCGTCGAGCGTACTGACGTCGAATGCCTCGTAGGTTTTCCAGCAAGCGACCAGGGTTAATACGTTACCCACAGATTGTCCTACCCATGGGCGAGAACGAAAGGCCAAATTACGAGTGATGGACGATGCATAGTGGAACATCATTCAGAATGGCTGGCAGACGAAGCCGGAAAAACGACCGGCTACACAGGAGATCGTGAACATAATCCATCGGTTCTTCATCGGTGTCTTCCATCATCACCGCCTCTTCGTGATGGAGTTCTGGGATCCGAGTCGCCGTCCAGGAGCATTGGCATCGAAGGTCAAGAGTTCGTAAACAGGCGGTAGTCCATTGCAACACTACCGTGCCAGCTGTGTATCACATCACAGTGAGAAATGGTAGGTCCTGAAAAGACGCTCCATAGCAATAACCTGATACTATGTATGGGTTCAACCTTTAAGACGTAAGTCGTCAAACTCCTACGTATGAATAATCCGAATCGAATATGCATGTGTTAGACGGTAGCTAAAATGTTTTATCCCACGCAAGTTTAGGTGCTAGTCCGATATGTACTACAGCTATCTGACTCCCATCTTAGATCTTATCGACCTCGTTATCGATGAACCTAGTCAAAGTTCTGAACACTTGGCCAATACAGCAACTGCCTTTCTTCGCTACCCCCTCTATTCTCATTCGTTTTGAAAAGCGCTCCAGTGGTGTTCGGTCTACTGTCATTCAAGCAGGGACATCACGAAACACTACCGGCTTAACGTCCTCCCGGTTTGATGTTCTCGACTTTTAGACTGTCCCAGCTGATGATCTTGGCACCCATCTCTAGGGAGGACAGAGCCATGTGCTTCTACAACAAGATCCAGAGGTTTGCCGTCACCAGAGAGCGTGGACGAGACAAATATGAGCGACAAGTTGTTTTAAAGTTCGTCGCCAACAGGTCCAAGAGTGATGGGACCTCAAGGCGAAGGCGCCGTGGGGGAGCTGTGCTGGTGCATACTCCACAAGGCGTCGCGGTCCGATTCAGCTGGACGAACACCAGCCGGCAAGGCATTTATTTGCATCATATATAAAAGATACATATT
>JBBPJU010000618.1:0-19706 GCA_038088875.1 Austroboletus festivus
GAAGATAATACCTAATCCGGCGGATGCTGTGTGGAGTGGGAAGGGTGGTTAGGTAACTGACAGTAACTGGGGAATAGATCAAATATATCCTAAAAGGATCAGCGAAAATAAATAAAAGGAACTTATTTTGAATTAAAGGGGAACAAGTTCTTGTGCCTCCTTACATAATTGTACAGCTCCTGATCGTCCCAAGTGAACCAATCCTCGTTCCCTGGGGGAATGTTCTCCTGGTTGTCCAGCAACGGGGGTGATGCTGATCAGACCTCTATTGAGTCTCCCCAAGCTAAAGAGCTTGAGAAGTCGCCCTGCATCTCTGCGAAATGTCCTGAAGAAAAAGAAAAAGACAGCACGTCCAACGCCTCTGGGTATGGAGTAGGGGATCGCCTCCATCGTTCCGTAACAGCTTCTATTTGATCCGATGGAAGAGATACTCCATTAAAGAAGATTCATGGATTTCAGAGTGGGATATGAAAAATGCAAAGTCTGCTTTAGGAGAATATAAAAACCATCATCCTTCTCTTTTCCTTCCTTAGCTTCTACCTCCATTGATGCTACCATCTTTCAGAATTCTTTATTTTCGAAATGTCTTCCATTACTTCAGTATCTTCCTTCATTGACACCCCTGCCTTAACTCCTACCTGTCCCGTCACCCCTCTTGTTACCCTTGACACTATCGCTACTGCCACTGCCAACATCTCTGTCACTAGTACGCTCCCATCAGGCATACCTTATCCTCCTATGCACACTGAACCTATGACTGATCATCTTCTTGAAAAGGCACAAAGAGAACGAGTTTATATAGAGGTCCTCTATCATCCTAGATATACCCTCACCATCAATGATCTTCCCCACCCCCACTTGGCGCTCCATAACCTCTTTATGGCTCATCTAGGATGTGGAACCCTTGAGATGATAAGTCATACTATGACTTCGAATGCCCATGTTGGGCTCTTTACTTCTAGATTACAACACATGGGGATGGACATCCAATGCCTCATTGAAGATGCTATGCACCAACTGGACATGATTCATATGCTAGAGCAAGTGGAAGAGGTAGCTAAAGAGAAGGGAGAATGACATGCGGCATATCTAGCTGCTACCACCCCTTCTGCCTCATCATCACCTCATACACTTGAAGAACAGGCTTTAGTAGATCATATTGAAGCCTGGTGGTCAGGAGGTGATCACACCATGCCTCTCTCGCCATGCCACCCCCATTACCACGAAGCCTGTTTCTTGTGCCACCGTCTTGGCCATCTCTGAGTAGACTGCATTTTTTATCAGTGTGTTCACTGCCTTAAGTGGCACCCAGGTCACACCCAGCATTCATGCCCTCTTCGTCATTGTACTCCCTTGCAATCCTCATCCTCGTCATCTCTATCATCAGCCTCTCATCATGCCACTACATGATTTGCCCTACCTGTTCCACCTCCAGGAATTCCATTCCCTTGCCAAAGTATGGGGCATGGTCACCCTAGAAGGTCCCCTCCTCGTCCTCATTCTCCTAGCCCTCAGTCAGAAGGTTCCCTCATCGATATGTATGATCCTTTTGCCAAATCCAACATGACAGGAGATGTCTGTGACATCTAGGTTGAGACTAAACTGGCTGCTGTGCACTGGCTCACCTGATGTCTCTTGCAGTAGCTTCGAGTATACAAAGGGGGTAATGTTACGATTTCTTTCTCTATGTATAACCTTTGTACCAACTTTAGCCTTTCATATCCTCTTGGATAATCCCATTTGGGATAAGTCCAATTCACTTTCAGGCTGAGTCATATTCTCTTACTTCATGCTTATTCATTTCTATTTAGTAATTGGCCCGATTACTCAGTTTTTGTTTGTCATCATGAGTCACCCTCTTGTCTTCTGACTCATTAATTGTTCTTTGGTATTCTATCACATTCTATATGACTCGTCTATGGACAGCCTCACTTCCATTCAAGGCAGTATTCCCACACTGCCTCTCATCCCCTTTCACTATATAAGTTTGTCTGTTTGCTGCCATGTACTTTAGTCTAGTTCTCCCTTACAATCACATCTCTTGTGTTTGTCCCCTGTCAGACTCCTGAGTGTTCTCTTCCACTCAGTCTCCCTGACTCTAGTCTTTGTCCTACTTTGAGTGGATGCTATCCATCTTGAACTCTTTGAGTATTCACTAGACAATACTCCATGATGAACCCTTGACCCTAAGGGCTACACTTGGACCTACCCGGTTCAAGCGTAACAATTAAAGAGAATCCATTGGAAAACATTACTGAGGCAATTGCAGAAAATCTCCACACAGCAGGAGCTCAGACTCTTGATGCCCTTCATTTCTGCAGACTGGGGTACTTCATCAAATGACTCCCCACCTCCACCTTCTTTCCAAGAATCTACCCAGTGTTCCTCCAACTCCCAGGAAGTATGGAACAGTGAGGAATTGTCGACCTTGAACTTGCAAGACAGTTCACCTTCCTTAATGGCAGCAGTTTCCTGTTTAAGGCTGAGGCAGCTAGATGGGCTACTGGAGAATCAGGAAATAGTGAAGAGGGAGAGAATCTTCTTCCCATCCCAATTCGCCTCCCTGGACCTCTTAAGAAAGTTAAGGTTCCTGTAACTCTGGAAAGATTCAAAGGAGAAGTCGAAGATGCCCCAATTGCCCCTCCTATTCCCACCACTCCATCCTCCTACCCCATAACCACTCCCAGAAGACCTAAGCGACCTCTCATCTCTCGAATCTACCCCATCTCCCATGAATCACCCCCTTCACCTACTGTTATGAAACAATGGAGACGACCACCTATGCTGTATCCAGAGCCGCTGAACTGGCCGTCTTTTTCTTCTTCCTTTTCTGACCACGACATGCAGGTAGACCAACACCCCCTACATGAATGGACCAGCATGGGAGACAACTGGGGAGTCAAAGACCCTCCAGTAGATGAACAGCTGCAATCCACCAACGGGACATGGTACGACTGGGACCAACAGGACTCTTTCCATTTCCTTTACCAGAGAGATGATTCCACCTCTTTCTTCTGACCTGCTCCTTCCCTTGATGACTACCCACAGTTATTGTCAGTAGGTGTTCCCACCCATACCCACTCCACATAGCAGCCGGGAAATACCTTTACCCCTTCTTCTTTCCGCGTCATCTAGGGATCTCGGTCACTTTACTCTATGTGGAAACTCAGACCCGAACTAATGGGAAGTTCCTACACACTGCCTTTTTCCCTTTTTGCTTTCAAGGCAGTGTATACAGCCTTTATTCCTTCACTCCCCTTAGGACGCTTCCCTCTACTATATCAAACCTTATCCCTACTGGGTAAGGCAGTGTTTCCCCAAAGTTGGGGATTCTCAACTGAGGGGATAACTTCCCATTCCTCACTGTTTATGTATATAAGCACCCATGTACAGTAGAGTTATCCCCAGTTAGAATCTACGCATTCTTACATGAACCTAGCTGCATCTTGGAAGGGTGGAGAACTTACCTTTCCTCGAGAGAGTCACTATTCAGCAGAGCCTTGTCCTGCGCCACCTGATTTCTACAGAGTTCAGCAATCTATGACAGACCATCCTCTCTATCTGCGTCCAGTACAGGCTGAGACTCAGGAGAGCTGATATGATCATCGCGGCAAGACTAGGCCTCCATGCCTTGCGTTCCATATCAAAAGATTCTAACTCTTCCCCTCATCCCCCTGTCTTATCAGGAAGGGATTACAAAGCGGCATCATTACTACTCAACCTGGATCAGACGACGAACTGGTCCCCTCCTCCCCCACAGATAGACTTATATTTGGGGCCCCTATTCCAGAAACACTTTGATGCCCTGGGAGCAGACCAGCTCTTGGAACTTCTCCTATCCCCCGTCCCATCCCCACACCGAGTACTCCTCAAGTTACTCATGGATCACCCTCATTTGCACTTTCTCCTCTGCCAAGCAACCCAACCACATGCCAGACCCCTCCTGTTCGAGTGGATATCCCAGTACTCCCAGAAACACTTTCACAAGGAAGTTTGACACCCCAGACAGTTGTTTACACAGCTCCCCATCCCACCCCTGGACATCAACTCCCAGAGTACTTCTCGAACTGCCCTCCCTAAACCCCTAGAACCAACGACCCGCATATCCATGCCCACCTCGAGCACACGACTAGAGCCACTGAGTCTGCCACCAGCCTACTTGCTATCCAAAGACAATTGACCACCGTGGAGGTAGAAGAGGACAACTACTCCCTAGGGCTACCCCCTACTAGAACCACAATGGCAAACCCCATAGAAGTGAAGGCTGCTCTTCCTGCAGACTTCTCTGGAAACAACGAGGATGCCCAGTGGTGGATAGCTGCCATGGGAAATTATTTCAACATCAATGCTCACATATTTCGAGACGATGCTTCCAGGGTAGTGACAGCACTCAACAAGATGTTGAAGGGAAGGGAGCAAGTATATGCAGAGGGATGGTACCTGGCCCACCCCAGAAAAGAGGAGAAAGATAAAACATGGAGCAAGTTTGTGGAGGACTTCACCACCTCATTCATCTCAAAAGAAGAAGGAGCAGATGCTCGAAGAAAAATAGGGAACCTAAGACAAGATCGAGAAGGATCGACTGCGAAAACCATCCAGAAATATATACAAGATTTCCAACTCTTGGCCACCAAGTCTGGAGTGAAAGACAAAGGTGCCCTATGTGAATGGTTTGTCAGGGGACTGAACAATGACATCACTAGGGACATCATCCGGATCAACAAACCTACCACCTTAGCTGGTTGGATAGAAAGTGCATAAAAGCAAGTGCGACAGCTCGAATGAATTCGAGACCTCAGTGGAGGGAGGTACACCTACCAAGGAAACAGACACACCTCTAAGGACCCAAATGCCATGGACGTCGACGCCATTCGACTCACCCCTATCGAAAGAGCCAGGTACATCAAGAACAACCTGTGCTTTATATGTGGAAGAAAGGGATGCTCCACCAGGAACCACAAACACCCCAGCTCTGGCAAGGCCATGGGCAAGACCTCCAGCTCTTCTTTGGGAGAGAAAGTGAGGGAGGTATGGGAGGAAACACAGAGCACTCCCATCATAGACGAGACCTCAGAGTATATCCGGAAAATACTCACAGGGAGGAAGGGCACCAAAGAAGAAGTCCTTCGGGTTTTGCAACAGGTCTACGAGGATGACAAATACACTGACGATGGCGACAATGATATAGAAGAAGGGAAAATCAAGGAATCAAACAAAGAACATGTAAACATATTATCAACCAAGATCTTGAACAAGGTAGCAAAGATTAAGGGTTTTTAAGAGGGGAATGGTGGTTGATGTCCAACCCCCTTACCAAGTCACCAGATGTTGTACAATCTAAAGAACGACAATCTATGCTTGTTTGTGTAAGAGTACAGATAGTGTCTGGAAACATCAACTCAGAAGCTCTGATTAACAGCAGAGCAACTGGAAACTTTATATCGGCGACATGTGCCAGAAAATGGAAGATTCCCTTGATCCCCCTTAGCAACATATAATACGCACTGAACGTGGACAAAACCCAAAACACTGGAGACATAACCCATCGGGAGTTTGTCATGATCACTCTTGGAGGAAAGAAGACCAGAAGAGCTTTTCTGGTCTTGTAGAAAGGAAAACACCCCATAATCTTAGGAATGGCCTGGTTGGCCAAAGAAAACCCTATTATCGACTGGGCAAAAAGAGAAATTCACCTGATATTGAAGGAGGAGGAAAGAGAAAATACCCTCCAGATAGCCCAGAGATACCTGATGAAGTATATCACTGAAGATTTAGATGACCCCTCGGAAGATGTCATCATATGAGAAAATCTACAGGAAGAGTTAATCCGGAAGACTACTGTCTTGACAGAAATAGCAAGTAAGCAGACAATCGAGAAGAAACCCCTGCCCCCCAAGTACAAGGAATATGCTGAGGTATTCTCCGAAAAAGCAGCCACGACTCTCCTGCTGGAGAGACCTTACAATCATAAAATAGAACTGACCCCCAACTTTGCCCCAAGAAGAGTCAAAAACTACTCCCTCAACCCAGAAGAAACAACCGCATGTAAAGAGTTCATAGAGGAACATTTGAAGAGCAGGAAGATCGTCCCCTCTATTTCACCACAGGCCTCCCCCTTCTTCTTCATCAAGAAAAAGGACAGAAAACTCAGACTGTGTCAGGACTATCGGTACCTGAACGAAAGGACGATAAAAAATGCCTACCCCCTTCCGCTAACTGCTGACCTAATCGACAAAGTACAACACTCCAAAATCTTTACTAAGATGGACGTCAGGTGGGGATACAATAATGTGCATATTGCCAAAGGAGACAGATGGAAAGCTGCCTTTATTACACCAATGGGGCTATTTGAACCAACTGTCATGTTTTTCGGCCTATGCAATTCCCCTGCCACTTTCCAGGCCCTTATGGATAACATCTTTGCTGACTACCTCGCGGAGGAATGGCTGATCATATACATGGATGATCTCCTGATCCACTCAGCCAACCAACAGACCCATCACGAATGAATCCGAAAGGTGCTAGCAAGACTCACTGAGCATCAACTATATCTAAAATTGGAAAAATGCATGTTTAATGCCCTGATGGTGGAATACCTAGGAATGGTTCTATGAGAAGGATCAGTCGCAATGGACCCAGTAAAGCTGAAGGCTATCGAAGACTGGAAACCCCTGAAAACCGTAAAACAAGTCCAATCGTTCCTCAGATTTTGCAATTTCTATCACAAATTTATTCCCCAATTTTCTCAACTTGCCCACCCCCTCACCAACCTCACTAGAAAGAATATATGTTGGGAATGGATGCCTGCTAAGGACGATGTGTTTCATATCCTTAAAAGACTCTTCCTTCACACCCCTATTTTATGATATCCAGACCTGGCCAAACTGTTTTGGCTCATGACTGACACTTCCCTGGCTGCTGCTAGGGGCGTCCTGATGCAAAAGGATGGAAATGGGGACCTCCATCCCTGTGCCTACCGGTCTAGTACCTTCTCCCCAGCAGAATAGAACTATGACATCCACGACCAGGAACTCCTAGCCATTATCCTAGCCTTAGGGGATTGGCGACATTACCTCACTGGCACTGCCCATCCAGTGACGGTGCTCACAGATCATAAGAACCTCACCTACTTCAAACAACCTCACACCCTCTCTTGTCACCATGTGTGATGGCAGTTATTCTTGCAAGAATATGACCTCAAGCTTGTCCATATCCCTGGGGGCCAAATGGCTCCAGCGGATATGCTCTCCTGTCCCAATATAATTTCCCTCAATGAACCCCCCATCCAACTCCTGGATGATGAACTTTTCATCAGGAGCATTGATCTCGCCCTCACCGATAAAATCAATGGACCCCCTACCGACCCAACTGTCATGGAAGCACTGGCATGCCTCGACTCCAGCACTCCTGCCTTTCCCTGGACCTCTTTCTCCGACTGGGAGTGGCGTGACAACTACCTCTGGTTCCAAAACCGCCTCTATGTCAACGAAGCATATCGCACCCCACTCACCCATGCCATTCACAATGCCCCCACCACCGGCCACCCCTGCTTCTTCCGTCTCTACAAATACATGTCTGAAAGTTATTGGTGGCCAGGAATGGCTCGCTTCATCCACAAATACCTTGCTGGTTGCCCGGTATGCCAGAAACATAAGGTGGATACCCACCCGAATAAACCCCCTATTATCCCCATACCTGCTCTAGCAACCCGCCCCTTCCAGCACTTGTCCATGGACCTAATCACCGACCTTCCCCCTTCACCCCCCTGGGACGCTATTTTAGTCATGGTGGACCACAGACTTTCAAAGGGGGCTATTTTTATCCCTACTACCAAAATGGTTACCACCGAGGGAGTAGCCCACCTATTTATCGAAAGAATCTTTCCCCAATTCAGGCTCCATGACTCCGTCATCTCCAATCGTGGCTCACAGTTCACTAGTGCCTTCGCACGAGAATTAGCCTGCACCCTGAATTACGACCCCAAACTATCATCCACCTACCATCCTCAGACTGACAGAGAAACAGAATGAGTAAACCAGGAACTAGAAACCTACCTTCACATCTATTGTCACAAAAATCCCTCCAATTGGAGCAAGATGCTCCCCATTGCCGAATTTGCCCACAATGCCACCATCCATTCAACCACCCAGACATCTCCCTTCAAACTAATGACTGGATTTGCCCCCAGAGGATTCCCCCATATTACCAAATCATTTGTCCCTGCAGTTCAGTACACCCTAGATCAATGGGGGACTGCATGGAAGGAAGCCTCTGCGGCTATCAAGTTTGCCCAGAAAGACTATAATGCCAGGATCAAAGGAAAGAAATTCTCCCCGTATAAATCCGGAGACCTTGTGTGGCTCTCCACAAAAAACTTAAAAACAAGAGGGGAACTCCGAAAACTATTACCAAAAAGGGAAGGCCCATTCAAAGTAATAAAACCCATAAATAATGTCACCTTCGAACTAAAACTCCCATCCCATTGGAAAATCCATAATGTGTTCCATGCCTCCCTCCTATCCCCTTTCGAACAAACTGATGAATTCGGACCAACTACCACTGATCAACCCCTCACTCTGGAAGAGGAACCGGAATTTGAGATTGAACAGATCCTGTCCCATAAAGGTCAAGAAGGGAATATCTCCTATTTAGTCAAATGGAAGAACTATCCCAATTCAGAGAACACTTGGGAACCAGAGGTAAACTTTACCCACGCTGATGAAACCCTTATGGCATATAAAAAAAGCCACCATATCCCCATCAAGGAAAACCAATGGTCTACCCCACACAACCCACCTTCAAAGACAAACGCTACAATAAGTGGCACACAGAATTCGTCCCAGCCAAGAAAGAGAAAAACCAAGAAACCGGCCATATTATCACTGAAAGAAGGGTCCACTTCCTGAACCAACACCTCAGAGAACATTGGTGGTTCTGCAAATTCGACTACTGTCCTTACCACTGGCACACCAAGAATTGCTAAATCAAATCTACAGACTTCCCCTCTCTATGGCTTCCCTCCTCACCACTAAAGTCCATGACGCTTACAATCTCTCCCTAATTCCCCAAATGGAAAGAAACTACCTGTACAACAACCTCCTCTCTTCCCAATACATGACCGCCTGGATGTATGGTAGACGCCACTCCAAGGATCTTGAAGCCTTATTGCCACACTGGCTACTTATACCAACATTTGCTCCTGCCCCCCCTCCAATCAATTAAACCCCCAACATTATATCAGCCCCTTCTCCACACAATCACAAGGAACTCTCGCCTCTCAGTTTGTCCACCTCGGAGTACTCCTCAGAGCAGCTCTCCATGAGGGGGGATTCGACCAGATCATCTATGACCTCCCCCTTGTCCCAACAAACAAATACATCTTGGAGCTCGTCACCACCCTCTCCCCCTACATTTGTACTTGAGTCATCACAAACAGGGAACTCGTTCTTCAGGCCCCCGGAGGTGATAGAAGAGGTGCGTTCCTTGGCCTACTGACAGAACTGTCACTGGAACCCGCATGACCAAGCACAGGCCCTGATGGAGACCATCCTGATCCCATCGAGCTGGCTGAGGAGAACCCCCCATGTATCCTCCCCAACCCACTGGAGGAACCACCACCTTCCCCTGTGGCAATGGAACATGCCACCGACCCCCCCGTCCCTGTCACCAACCCATCTACTCCACCTAGAAATCGCTCCCTCCTTCAGCGGATATCCTCCCCACCTCCTCTTAGGTGTGGTCTTCATCTCCTCTTCAGAAATATCCCCGAGGACGACACCCCCACCCCTTATGAGTGCACCCGATGTAATTTCAACCACCCAGCACCATGGTACTGCCAGTACTACGTATGCAGAGGGTGCTCTTGTCACACCCCAGAACACCCCCTTCATCTCTGCCCCAACCTCACCACCCCTTTTGTCCCCCCTATCCTGGGTTGCTACACATGTGGGAGATTTCATAAGGCCTACTGGGAATGCCCCCTCTACTCCTGCCCCACCTGCCATGTCCACTTACCTGGACATGCCCTCCACAACTGCCTGTACTACCGCAACAATAGGAGCTTTGATGATCCCTGACTCATGGCCTCACCTCCCCCTTGAAGATTCCCCTTCCTTCGAGGAACTATGGGTGGAAGTAGCTAGGGAGTTTGATGATGGGGCTCATCCCTTGTACCCGGAGGACGAAGGTAATGTTATGGAACGATGGAGATGACCACCTATGCCATATCTGGAGCCGCTGGACCAGCCGTCTTTTTCTTCTTCCTTTTCTGACCATAACATGCAGGTAGACCAACACCCCCTACATGAATGGACCGGCATGGGAGACAACTGGGGAGTTGAAGACCCTCCAGTAGACAAACAGCCGCAACCCACCAATGGGACATGGTACGACTGGGACCGATAGGACTCTTTCCATTTCCTTTATCAGAGAGATGATTCTGCCTCTTTCTTCTGACCTACTCCTTCCCTTGATGACTACCCACAGTTATTATCAGTAGGTGTTCCCACCCATACCCACTCCACACAGCAGCCAGGGAATACCTTTACCCCTTCTTCTTTCCGCATCATCTAGGGATCTCGGTCACTTTACCCTACATGGGAACTCAGACCTGAACTAACGGGGAGTTCCTACACACTGCCTTTTTCCCTTTTTGCTTTCAAGGCAGTGTGTACACCCTTTATTCCTTCACTCCCCTTAGGATGCTTCCCTCTACTATATCAAACCTTATCCCTACTGGGTAAGGCAGTGTTTCCCCAAAGTTGGGGATTCTCAACTGAGGGGATAACTTCCCATCCCTCACTGTTTATGTATATAAGCACCCATGTACAGTAGAGTTATCCCCAGTTAGAATCTATGCATTCTTACGTGGACCTAGCTGCACCTTGGAAGGGTGGAGAACTTACCTTTCCTCGAGAGAGTCACTATTCAGCAGAGCCTTGCCCTGCACCACCTGATCTCTACGGAGTTCAGCGATCTATGACAGACCATCCTCTCTATCTGTGTCCAGTATGGGCCGAGACTTGGGAGAGCTGATACGATCATCACGGCAAGACTAGGCCTCCATGCCTTGCATTCTGTATCACCTACCCACACTAGAACTTATCAATGCTATCAGTGTGGAAGCCCCCACCATCTCTGACAAGCCTGCCCCCACTATACCTGCCCCTACTGCAGCATTGATGGATCAGGACACCCCCAGCATCTCTGCCCCCATCACCACCAGACTGGATCTGACTAGGTGGATGATGGACTGGGATGAAATCGATGAGATTCATTGACCTTATCGACAGGGTAATGTCATGTGCCATGTGGATTACCCAAGGTGGGCGACCCCTTTTCCTTCTGAAGGGGACAGGCCATGGCTAAACACCAACATTGCCACCATAGCATATGAAGGGACTGAGATAGGGGTACATCAATTCTGGGGAGGAGAACCAAAAGGAGCGACTTAGGGAGAGGAGCTTAATGGGAAAGTGATCCCTGGATGGTGGAATGTGCAAGCCCCACCGATCCCTTTGGAAGAGATGACACCCATGCCAGAGTGGCCCACCGATGCTGCATGGATGTAGAGGACATACAACCAGATATGTATGAACTTTTCTTCTTTCTGTCAAACTTTATTTTCTTTTTGATTGCATCCTTACACTGATGCAATCTCTACCATCCCCCGCCTATGCTTATCTCTACTTTCCCCTTCGCCCTAAGGACAGTCCCCCCCTTACCCATGATCACTTATTATAATTGTGGCAGTTCCCCCTATCTCTATAAATATGACTGCCTTGTACAGTAGTTTTCCCTAACTAGATCTACATTTAATCTATATGGTATTCGGTTCAACTGCAATCCCTGAGTGAGGGCCACAGCAAGACTTATCAAAATCTTACCGGACTTCTATCAGTCTCCTGTCTACTGTTGAGTGACAGCTAAACAACCAGACAGATTCTTTGTGTCTTAAATCTATACCCATAGATTGTGTCACAGCTGTCCCATCTGCCAAAAGCACAAGGTCTTAATGCACCCAAATACCCTGCCAGTGCTGCCCATTCCCATCACTGCCACCTGCCCCTTCCAACATCTGTCCATGGACCTAATCACTGACCTTTTCCCCAGCCCTGCCATGGGATGCTATATTAGTCATGGTGGATCATGGACTTTCAAAGTGGGCTATTTTCATCCCTACCACTAAAATGGTCACTGCCAAAGGCATAGCCACCCTCTTCCTGAAACATATCTTTGCCCAGTTTGGCATCCACAACTTCATAATCTCTGACCAAGGACCCCAATTTGCCAGTGCCTTTGCTCACAAAATGGCATGATTACTATAATACAATCTGAAACTTTCCACCACCTATTATCCCAAAATGGATGGGAAAATGGAACAGGTCAACCAGGAACTAGAAACCTACCTATGGATTTACTGCCACAAAAATCCCACTTCCTAGAGTTACTTTTTCCCCATCACTGAATTCACACACAATTCAGCCTTACATTCTATCACTAAGCAACTGCCATTTCTTCTAATGAATGGCTATGAACCTCAAGATTTTCCCCCCATCACCAAGACCTTCATCCCTGCTGTAAAGTTTACCCTCGATTAATGGGGGACAGCCTGGAAGGAAGCTACTGCTGCTATCAAATATGCCCAAAAAGATTATGACTGATGCCAAAAAAAGAAAGCCTACTCCCCATATAAGAAAGAAGATCTGGTCTGGCTCTCCACAAAAAATCTAAAAACTAAAGGAGAATTGTGCAAATTACTGCCCAAATGAGAAGGCCCCTTCCAGATATTACAAAACATAAACAATGTCTCTTTTGAACTCAAGCTTCCTGAGCATTGGAAGGTCCACAATGTATTCCATGCCTCCTTTCTTTCCCCATTTGAAGAAACCATGGAATATGGCACCACTGCCCCTGAACCACCCCTGGAATTGGAAGACAAGTTTGAATTTGAGATTGAAGAGATCCTTTCCCATAAAGGAACTACATGAAACCTTTCCTATTTGGTCAAATGGAAAGGGTATCCCCATTTGGAAAATACTTGAGAACCTGAAGCTAACTTTACTCATTCTAATGAACTCCTGAAAGCCTATAAAAGGAGTTACTCTATTCAGAATTAGCAATGGTTTACCCAACTCAAGAAACCTTCCAGGATAAAAGATATGGACCGAATTCATCCCTGCTAAAATCAAGGAAGTTATTTACAAAGAAAAGAA
The DNA here is from genome assembly GCA_038088875.1 of Austroboletus festivus. Classification (NCBI taxonomy): domain Eukaryota; kingdom Fungi; phylum Basidiomycota; class Agaricomycetes; order Boletales; family Boletaceae; genus Austroboletus; species Austroboletus festivus. The sequence goes on from JBBPJU010000618.1 coordinate 13,215, forward strand.
GAAAATCATAAAAAAAAAACAAGTTTACTTTCTCAACTCTCATGTTGGAGAACACTGATACTATTGCAAGATTAACACCTGTCCTTACCACTGGCACACCAAGAACCTCTATTGAATCAATAAACCTTGTCATTGCCTCATTCGAAATACTCCCATCAGAACCAACTATTCCCCTTTTAACAGCTTGTGTAAAGGACACCTATAACCACCACTCTATCCCAAGATTGGAGAGAGGGTACCTCTACCATAATATCCTTATGTCCCCTTATATTGCTGCCTGGCTGACACAACACTGCCACCAACCCCCTGTCTCTCATTTAAAGACCCTCATCAATATGTATGAGGTTTACTCCAACATTCGCTCCACATGCCCCAATCTCACTGAAAACAACTATGTCAGCCCCTTCTCTGTCTCTCATCAACCTGCCCTCACCTCCCAACTTATCTACTTGGGAGTCCTCATCAGACAGTCCCTTCACGAGCTCAGTTTTGATGATGTCGTCAATGAGATTCCACTTATCCCAGTCCACTATATCATCTGGGAATTGATTGGCCTCCTCATTCCACAAATCCAAGCCTGGATTATCTGAAACAGAAGGTTGGTACTCAGTGCCTGCAGATGTTGTGGAGGAGTTGTGCCTGCTGATCCAGCACTGCCTATTCTCTCCCAACTTTCAATCTTGTGAACAGGCAACAATGGAGGGGATTCTTCTCCCTTTGTCTCTACTCAGCCCTCTTTATCCGCAGACCCCACCACCCCCACTGCCACCTTTCTCCCCAATCCACTCAAACTGGAGGGGTCACATCCTTCTACTTCATGAGTGCACGAATGTGCAACCAACCCACCAATCCCCATCCCCAACCTATTTACTCCACCTAGAACCGACCTTCTACAAAGGATCTTCTCACTGCCTGCCCTTTGAAGGGGACTCCCACCTCTTTCTAGTAATATCTCTGAAGATAACGACATCAGAACTGCATTCCACTGTGTACAATGCAACTTTGCTCACACCTCTGTCTGGGAGTACCCCCACTCTATCTTCTCTATCTGTTCCCACAGAGCTCCTGGCCATCTTCCCTATGCCTGCCCCTCTCTTGCCACCCCCATTCTCCAGACCTGTCCCAAATGCAGGGGAACCCATCTCCTCTATTGGAGATGTCCATTCTTCTCTTGTCCCCACTGTTACGAGGTGGCCCCTGGCCATGCCACAACTGACTGTCCCATTCTTGACAGTCTTACTGGGTTTGGACATGATAATTGATAAATGAAATCATCCCATCTACTCAGACGAGGGAGGTAATGTTACAGAATGATGGATGCAGCCACCTACACTATACCCAGAAGCACTAGAGGCATCTAGTTTTTCTTCAACTTCAGAAGAACTTATGGACATAGAGGACAACTTCTCTAGTGGACTTGCCTGGGGTGATTCTCTATCCATGTGGAGTGCTTCCCCTCCACTCCTAATCAACCAGGAGAACATTCCTCCTGAGGAAGACTGGTTCATGTGGGGCATGCAAGACCTCACTGAATTCTTCTCTCAGCAAGAGAACAATTTCCCTTTCCTATGAAAACCTTTCTTTGTTATTATTTCAAATTTCTTTTAGGATATATTCGATTACTCACAGCCTTGTCAGTTACCAAATCACCCTTCCTGCTTCTCACAGCATCTGCTGATTTGGTATTACCTTTCTTATCTTCCATGATCTTATATATCCTAGTTAGAACCTTACATTGGCAACTTCTCATGAATGTGGGAGAGTTCCCATGTACTGCCCTTCTTTTCTTCCATAGGCAGTGCATGAACCTTATACCAATCAGGATGCTCTTCCATTTCCTGCCATTATTCTGGCAGGTTGTTATCCACACTCCTGAAGGGAATAGATTCCCATCTATTCCATAAATAGTATAAATAGTGTCACACACCATGTGAATTACCCAAGAAGGGCTACCCTATTTCCTTCTAAAGGGGACTGACCATGGCTAAATGCCAATATAGCCACCACAGCCTATGGAGGGAACATAGATGGATGACAGATGTTTGGCAGGGAGAGGCACAAGGAGCAACCTGGGGCAAGGAGCCTGCAGCTGATCTAGCACCTGGGTGGTGGAACATTCAAGCTCCACTGGTGCCCTTGGAGGAGATGACACCCCTGCCTGAGTGGCCCACCAATCCTGTGTGGATGTGATATGCCCATACCTGTACAAACTTTGTTTCTTTTCTTATCCAGACTATTTTCTCTTTTTGATTGCACCCTTACACTGGTGCAATCACTATCTTCCCCCACCTATGTCTACTTTTATAGAAACCCTTCACCCTAAGGACAGTCCCCCCTTACCCATGACCACTTGTTATGGTCATAGTAGTTCTCCCTCCACCTATAAATATGACTGCCTTGTAAAGTAGTATTCTTCACTAGATCTATGTTTAATCTATATGGTATTTGGTTCTCCTGCTATCCCTGAGTGAGGGCTGCAGTTATGACTTCCCAAAACCTTACCAGACTTCTATCAGTCTCCTGTCTACTGTTGAGTGACAGCTAGAATGCTAGGGATTCTTTGTGTCTTAGATCTATATCCATAGATCATGTCACAATACTTAATCAAGAAGTAGCTGCTCAGGTGAGTGCTACAGCTGCAGCACTTGTCAAACCTGCAGTTCAGGGGATTCTTGATGCCTGCATTCCCTGGCTAAAAGAATTGATGATACAGAATGCAAGGCATGGTGATATAGAATGCAAGATATAAAGGCCTAGCCATCAAGTAATGATTCAATCTTCTCTAGCAAGGCAAGGTCTATATTGGACTCAGATGGAGAGGATGGCCTGCCAGGCATCAATGAACTCTGTGGATAGAAGGAGGTGTAGGGCTAGAATCTGTCACACTCAGACTCTCTCAAGAAATGGTAAATCATCCACCATTTCAAGATACAGCTAGTTCCACGTAAAAATGTGTTATATTCCAGTACTACCTAAGTATTAATGAGCAATGGTCAGCATTGCTACTCTTGGGTCTCCAGCCCTCAAGCATAGCTGACAAGATACAACAAAGGTGCTTACCCTTTGAAGGAGTTGATCTCTGGCAAGCTACTGGCTCTTGGGTTTTCCAGGCCCTCACAGTAGATGCATAGAATTTAACTGGGGATAACTCTACTGTACATGGGCACTTATATACATATTTGGTATAGTAATGGGAAACACTTCCCTAAAGGAACTCTTCTCTGGCAGCACAAAGCTGCAGCCTCATTAGAGAAGACCTGATCCCTTTTTGGGAACACTGCCTCATCCAATATGGATAAGGTTTAATAAGGAAAGAGAAGCATTCTAAAAGAGAATTGGAAATAAAGGCTGTATGCACTGCCATGACAGAAAAGGGAAAGGCAGTGCATAAGAGCTCCCTGTTAGTTCAGATCTGAACTCTAACATAGGTTAATGAAATGTTATTCATAAAGGGAAGATACCCTCTATCATAGATTCAGATAAGAAAGGAAGTTAATGCACACCCCATCAGATATTGTATGGAGAAGGATGGGTGGGGTGGCAACTTGGAGGGGAAGTTAGGTTATCTACAAGACAGGGTAGAAGTCAAAGGAGTTAGGCACATTAGAAGAATGGGAAAGAGTGTCCTCACCTGTCCTTGAAGTCCATGAGATCCCAACAATCCCAGTCATACCATAGCTCATTCTCCCAGGTTGGTGGTATGTTCTCTTAGGGGAAGTCCTCTGCTTCCTAAGCAACTGCATCTCTGTTCCACTCTTCAGTAAAGTAAGGCTCTACTTCCATGTCCCCAGTGGTGAAGGTAGAGGAAAAAGATGGTTGATCTAGGACTTCCAGATATGGTGTAGAAGGCCATCTCCATCATTCCATAACACATGGAGTCTTAGCTGTTGAGTAATAACAAGATCCTGTGCAGCTAGCCTTGGTCCATATTGGATGCAGATGAAAAGGATCACCTGGTGGGCATCAAAAAAGAGGGTCAATATAACAAGGCACAGGGCAAGGACCTGTCACACTAGAACTCTCTTGAGCAGTGGTAAACCATCCACTGTTGCAAGGTATAGCTAGTTCCACATAGGAATGCATAGATTTTTAACTGGGGATAACTCTATTATACATGGGCACTTATATATGCAAATGGTAAGTGATGGGAAAATATGCCCAATTGAGAGTAAGTCCCATCTGGGTATATTATCTATCTAAAAATGACAGGAGAATGGAAACATTCTTATTGGGAATTGGAAATAAGGTTGCACACACTGCCTTGAAGGATTAAAGGAGAAAGGGGCAGTGTGCAAAGATTCCCCATTAGTTCAGATCTAAACGTTAATGTAAGTTATAAAAGATTATCTCAAAGTGGATAAAGGAGAACTCTATCATATATCAGGAGAGAAAGGTAAGTAAGGCTCACCCTCAGCATATGCTGTGTGAAGGGGGTAGGGTGAAGGGAGCCACTAAGGAGTCTGGAAGCTATAATGGAGTTCAAGGGGAGGAAGAAGGATGAGGCAGTTAGAAGAAGGGAAAAGAATGTCCTCACCTGTCCATAAAGTTTGTAAGCTCTTGCCTGTCCCAGTTATACCACAGCTCATTCTCTCAAGCTGGTGGGATGTTCTCTTGGGAGTATTCCTCCTCCTGTCTCCAAGCATCAGCATCTCCATTACACTCTTCTCCAAATCTTTGTTCAACCTTCATATCATCCTCTCAGAAACTAGAAGAAAAAGACAGCCAGTCCAGTTCCTCTGGGAATGGAGTTGGTGGTGAACCCTGAAGACTTTGACAGCACTCTATCCAAAGCCATATCATGACTGAGGATGGTCCAGCTCTATCTTGCCATTAATGTTGATCTATATAACACAGATACAAAGAAAATTGCCTATGTGCTATCATATATGAAAAAGGAAACTGCTCTTACATGGGCAGCTATATTCAGAGAAACCAAGCTAATCAGAGGAAACTTTACCCTTGGATTTTAGACTGATTTTGAAACATCCTTTAAAGATACCTTTGATAACAAGGATGTAAAAGGGGAAGCACTGGCATGGCTAGCTAAAACTCAAATCTATGAAAACCACTCTGGAGGGTATAATCCAATGCTTCAGAATTACATTGCTAATTTTAAGAATAAAGTCACCATTGCTGGAGTCAGTAATGATGACATCCTGATCAATTACTTTGCTTCAGAAATCCATGTCTTGCTAATGAGACGAGTCCATACTATGGAAACCATACTAACCACTATTGACAGTTGATATACCAAGGTGGCCCATTTTGCTACCATTGAAGAAAGAGCCCTTGAAATCACCTCAAGGCATAGAAAAGGAAATACCACCTTCACTCCAACCTTTACTTCTCAAACTACCAAGGACCCTAATGCTATGGAAGTAGACATCATTTCCCTTTCAAAGAAGCTGACTGATAAAGAATGGGAAAGAAGCAGGAAAGAAGGACAATGCTTTAAGTGTTGACAAAAGGAACGTATGACTAAGGACTGTAGGGTCAAGTTTGAAAGGAAACCACCCACAGTACCACCCAAGGATATCAAAGTTGTGGAGTCCAGAGTAGAGAAATCAGAAGAACAAGTTGTAGGGAAGGTGTTAAGTCCTGATCCTCCGGATCGTTCTCCAAGGAGTTCCAAGGCTAAGGGGGAGTTAAGGCAGAGGTGGACCAAGGTCCAGAATGGAGATAGGAATGGAGGTACTTAGGTCGACAGATGGGTGAGGACTTCGGCACAGGACTTATGTGTCGTGCTCTTGACAAGCCCATCCTCAGGGATCGTAGATTGAAGATGAGAACAGAGGTGCTCAGACGAGCGAACAGAAGGGTGGATGAATTCGATATATGAACTGAGGAACATACAGGAGGTAGTAGGGTTTATATATGGAGTGGAAAGTATGTATGTAAGAATGTCTGGAACAAAAGGGAAACAGAATGCCGAAGGCAGAGTAAAGTCTGTGCAAAATGTAAGGGTCATATCCCGGAGCCAAGGGGCTCCGGAACAGCATAGGAATAAGTGAGGAGCTAAACTATAAAGGAAAAGCCTAAGCAACAATACCGGGCACTACCTATAGCTGGTATTATGATTGCACTTTTCCAAGCCTTCATTGCAACTATTTATCAAGTTATTCACACGGTCATGTGCTAGTCACATGCTAACATGCCTTATGCCAACAATCACGTGCACGGTCACATAATCTCCATCTCTATTTAACTCCAAGTCTTATCCTAAGCACTACGGATTGCTAGTCAATTCTTAATACTCAAGACTTAAAGGGGGATCCCTCTAACGATCCCAATTATGCCAAGTCACAACATGTGTTGTACATGTGTTGTCCTCACCTATGCCTCATGTATGCAGCATGCTGCCACATCCATTTCACAGAAGCATTAATTGCTTCTACCCTTATTGAAGACGCATGTTGAACATGCAGTAACCTCAAGTATTTAATTACCGCAGGCTTCTATTTCTGATCTTCTAATCTATACCTGCTGGTAACA
>JBBPJU010000619.1:0-19703 GCA_038088875.1 Austroboletus festivus
CCATCAAAGAGTGGAACCCCCCAAGTTCAGTAAAAGGAGTACGGTCCTTTCTGGGGTTCTGCAACTTCTACCGAAAATTCATAAATGGATTTTCAACCAAGGCTAGACCACTAATTGAATTAACCAAAAAAGAACGGAAGTGGTCTTGGGGAATCGAAGAAGAAAAGGCCTTCAGGGAACTCCAGGAACAATTCCTGATAAAACTGGTGCTCTCTATCCCAGATCCACATAAACCCTTTTTCGTCATGATAGATGCATCCTTGGTGGGAACAGGGGGAGTGTTAATGCAAAAAGATCTCAACGGAGATCTCCACCCATGCGCATACCGATCCAGCACTCTATCCCCAGTGGAATGAAACTACGACATCTATGACAAAGAACTCCTAGGAGTAATACATGCGTTGGATGACTGGAGACACTACCTAACCGGGACCAATCATCTGGTGACCCTCCTAACGGACCACAAAAACCTCCTATACTTCAAGGAAGCGCGGAAACTCTCAAGACGACACGCACGATGGCAACTATTCCTACAAGAATATGATCTGATATTCCATCACCTCCCAGGAACACAAATGGGCCCAGCAGACGCACTATCCAGGATACCAAACCCAAACCTTGATAACGATAACAATCAGATCCAACTACTGCCGGAAGAACTATTTGTCAACCAGATAGATGTCGCACTAAGGGACAAAATCAAAGCGTCCACCAAAAAAGACCCATTGGTATTAGACGCACTACAACGCATGTACAAAGAAAACCACATCCCCGACAAATCCCACCCCTCAGACTGGACTTATGAGGAAGGACAACTCTATTTCCGCCACTGCCTCTACATACCCCCTGACGCCAGAAAGAACCTAGTCCATTCTATCCATTCATCCGCCGCCGGAGGACACAGGGGACAACACCAAACAATCCAACTCCTATCCAGGGACTATTGGTGGCCCGGACTCTCCACATTCGTCCGAAAATACATTGCAGGATGCCCAATATGCCAACAAAACAAAAATATCAATAACCCATCCCATCCCCCATTGATTCCCATCCCCGTCACCAGCCCACACCCATTCCACACTATCTCCATGGATATGATTACGGACTTGCCCCCATCCCACAGAGTGGACTCTATATTGGTCGTGGTGGACCACGGACTTAGCCAGGGGGCAATTTTCATCCCAACTACCAAAACAGTCGACGCAGCAGGGGTGGCAACCTTATTTTTCAAACATGTGTTCCCATGCTTCGGATTACACTCAAAGGTAATCTCCGATCAAGGCCCACAATTCGCATCAGCATTCACCAAGGAACTTGCCTGGCTACTCGACTATGACGTCGCCCTATCCACCGCATACCACCCACAAACCAACGGTGAAACCAAACGAGTAAACCAGGAGTTGGAAACCTACCTATGGGTATTCTGCCAAGGACAACAAGATTTATGGAGCGAACTACTCCCAATGGCAGAATTCAACCATAACTCCTTGGTACACTCCACAACCAAACAAACTCCATTCAACCTGATGATGGGGTACGAACCAAGAGCCTATCCACCAATCAGAAAAACCTTTAACCCTGCCCTTGAGAGACGCCTGAATGGATTAGGAAATGCCAGGGATGAAGCACTAGCCGCGATCACCAACGCCCAACAATTCTCCCATAACTACCCCAAATTCAAACCTTGGAAGAACGGTGATAGGGTGTGGCTATCCAATAAAAACCTTAAGCTCTCCTATCCATCAAAGAAACTTGGCCCAAAAAGGGAAGGTCCCTTCCGCATCACGAAAGTCCTATCACCCGTAACCTATCAATTGGAATTACCCACGAACTGGAAAATCCATAACGTATTCCACACCTCCCTTCTTTTCCCATTTGTCCAAAATGAGGAATACGGAATTGCTGAAACCCCGCCACCCCCTGATATCATTGGTGACAAGGAGGAATATGAGGTCGAGCATATCATCAACCACAAGGGATACCCGGGACGACGATCCTATTTAGTGCAATGGAAAGGATACTCTACCGCGGAAAATACCTGGGAACCAGAAAGCAACTTCACCCACATCGACGAAATGCTACAAACCTATAAAAGAAAACACAAAATATGATCGACGATAAACAACCCACTGAATGCTGCAATTTCTACAAGTTCTCCCTCAAAGACAATAAACCCACCAAATACTCCTACTGCTTCTCACGCATCTCTGTATTCATCTTAAAAAGAAAAAGACATTACGACCAGCAACATATCCAAACCCACAGGTGCTACTGTAAAGAGAACTATTGCCCATACCACTACTAGCCCATCATTCCGCTCCTTATCATCAATCACTCCCTTCCCTTCTTCTTACCCTATGGACGCCTGGCCCTACCCATTCTGGTCACCTTACACTTTGTTATCCAAATCCACTTCGAACTCTATGCCAACGATATCAATCTCTCCTCTCACGCCGCCATTTTCTTCTTCATATATGTCCCTTATTCTCGCCCTAATCAAAGACGTCTTCAATCTCCAGATCCTTCCACCCTCTTATAGGAGAATTGCTTACACCACCATTTTGGATGACCCCCAAGGATTAGCTTTATTAGAAGCCAACTTGGAACTGAGGAAATTATCCTCCATTGTCCTCCTCATCGAAACCTATCGCAGCTATGTCTCCACAAGACTCCTGGTCGAAGAAAACCTCATTGAAAACCTTAGTGAGGCGATCGCAGAAAATCTCTGCACGGCTGGCGCTCAGACCCTCGACACCCTCCACTTCTGCAGACTGGGATACTTCATCAAATGCCTCCCCACCTCCACCTTCTTCGGGAAGATCTACCCTATCTACCTCCAACTACCCAGAGGTATGGGACAGCGAGGATTTATCAACATCGAACTTGCGAGACAGTTTGCCTTCCTTAATGGCAGCAGTTTCCCGTTTGAGACTAAACCGGATCGACAGATCAGAGGAGAATCGGCAGATAGCGAAGAACGAGAGAATCTTCTTCCCATCCCGATTCGTATCAATCAACCTCTTATGGAAGTTAAGGTCCCAGAAGTCCTGAACAGATCCGATGGAGAGATCGACAAATCCCCCTCTAAAGAGCCCCCACTCCCCACCACCCCGACCTCCCACTCCCTACCCAGACACCCTCAGTGACCTAAGTGACCTCTCTCCACCAGAATCTCCTTCTGCAGAAATGACACCCCGACCTCTCCAACCCTCTCCAGAACTTACCAATGCTATCAATGTGGAAGTCCCCACCATCTCCGACCATCCTGCCCCCACTACACCTGTCCCTATTGCCGACAGGACACCCCAGGACACCCCCAGCATCTCTGCCCCAAGCGCATGGAAGGTGGATCTAACTAGGTGGATGATGGATTGGAATGAGATCAATGAAGTTCATTGACCTTATCGACGGGGTAATGTCATGCACCAAGTGGACTACCCAAGGAGAGCCACTCCTTTTCCTCACAAAGGGGACCGCCCTTGGCTCAACGCCAACATTTCCACTGTGGCCTACAGAGGGAACCTGGATATGAGGCATCAGTTCTGGAACGAAGAAGCGGAGGGAGCCACCTGGGGAGAGGAACCCCTAGGAGACGCAGTCCCAGGATGGTGGAATGTCCAAGCACCACCTGTCCAATTGGAGGAGACTGCACCCCGCCTGAGTGGCCTACAGACGAGGCATGGATGTGATCGCATCCACACTCTACCATAATTTCAGTGCGAACTCTATTTCTTATCTTTGGACTATAGTTTCTTTTTGGATTGCACCCTTTACACTGGTGCGATCACTTCCTCCTCCACCTATGCTTATCTCTTGTAACCCTTCGCCCTATGGACAGCCTTCCCCCTTTCCTGTGATCTCTATTTACGGTCATAGTAGTTCTCCCCTCCCCTATAAATAGTGCTGCCCATGTACAGTAATTCCTTAACTAGATCTATGTTTAATCTATGTGGTATTTGGTTCAACTGCCATTCCTAAGTGAGGAACACAGCAAGACTTACCATAACCATCCCGGACTTCTATCAGTCTCCTGTCTACTGTAGAGTGACAGCTAGAACTTGGCGATACCTTTGTGTCTTGGATCTATATCTGTAGATCGCATCACACTAGATACCACACTTGTGATTGCATAGATCTAGCTGAAGTTACAAGTACAAATGGCTACCATATTTATAGTGATCCCCTAAGGTATAGATCCCTATTATGGAAAGGAAGAGGCACTGCAGATCAAGATCCACTAATGCTGCACCTCACATGAGGCAAGGAAATGAGGTAGTCCAAAGATAAGGTAAATGAAAAAGGGGCATTGATGCCCAACATACTGGGTGGGGAAAATGGAAGATAAAATAATGAGGCCTCTATGAGGAGAGCTGAAGTAATGGTACATCAACGGAGAGGTCGTTGATAGAAGATCTGAAGTAGATCAATGACCTAAAATATTCCCCAATACTGAGGCAGAAATAGGAACTCAGCTTTTAGGTATTAAAAGGAAAATAAGGAGTCCATCTGATCATCTTTTGGCCCACTTCTTATTACCACTCATCAGCTGTTGGCCACTCGGGTTCCTCCTCAGGGGGAGGGTCCAACTTGTCCACATCATAGCCATTCCCCATCCAAAGCCAGCACATCATACAAAAGCTATCCTTCTGATGACCAATGTAATCTCTGTCCAAGATTGTAACACTTTCAGCCAATAAAAGGAAAGCCCAAGATGAATTTCTGGATGAAAACCTCAAAAGTGGAAAAATCCAGCCATTTTTGTCATCTCAAGCTGCCCCATTCTTCTTTGTTAAAAAGAAAGATGGAAAACTCTGACTGGTTTAAGATTACCAATATCTCAATGACCATACCATCCGAGATGCCTACCCTCTTTCACTTATCTCCAATCTCCTTGATAAACTCAAAGATGCAAAAATCTTCACTAAATTCAATGTATGATAGGGATATAACAATATCCGAATCAAGGAAGGATATCAATGGAAAGCTGCCTTCATTACTCATCAAGGACTCTTTAAACCAGTAGTCATGCCTTTCAGCCCAAAGAATGCCCCTGATATATTCCAACACTTTATAAATCAAGAATTTAGAGATCTTATTGCCAAAGGGAGATTGATAATCTATATGAATGACATCCTAATCTTCTCTCGCACATAGGAAGAACACAATGAAACTACTTGTCATGTTTTTTAATGAATAAGAGAATTAAACCTCTGCCTATAACTACAAAAGTGTCTCTTTAACATTACTGAAGTTGATTATCTAGGAATGATAGTCAAACCAGGTTCTCTCACTATGGACCCAGTCAAATTGGACAGAATCGCTTCATGGCCTATGCCCAATAAAGTTAAAGATGTTTGATCCTTTTTAGGATTTGCCAATTTCTACAGGTGCTTTGTTCCCCATTATTTTGATATCACCTGACCTCTCCTTGACCTAACCAAAAAGTATTAACCTTGGAACTGGTCAGACTCTTGTAACAATGCTTTTGCCGAGTTAAAGAAAGTATTCCTGTCCCAACCAGTACTCTGATTTCCTGATTCTTCTGCTGCCTTTGCAATTGCTACTGATACCTCTAAGTATGCTACCAGAGGAATCCTCCTCCAAACTGATGCCAACAGTGATTGGCACCCTTGTTCCTATTACGATTTCTTTATCTTCATGTCCTCTGTCATGTATTTGACTCTAGCCTTTTCATTTCCATTTTGGATAATCCTAAAAGGATAAGTCCAATTCGTTTTCAGGCTAATCATCCCCATTTATTATTGCTTATTCATTTTACCTGAGTAATTGGCCTCATTACTCATTTGATATTTGTAAATCATGAGTCATTCCCTTATTTTCTAACTCATTGATTATTCTTCAATGTTCTATCAGATTCTATATGACTCATCTATAGACAGCCTCATTTCTATTCAAGGCAGTATCTCACAACACTGCCTCTCATTCCCCTTTCTATATAAACTCATCTATCTGCTGCCATGTACCTTAGTCTAGTTCTCCCTTATACATTCACATTCTCTGTGAACTGTCTCCTGTCAGACTCTGAAGTGTTCTCTTCCACTTCATCTCTTTGACCAAAGTCTTCATCCTACTCAGAGTGGATGCTCCTCTTGATCTTCTCGAAGTGTTTACTAGACAACACTTTCCATTGATTCCCAACCTCTTAAAAGCAAGGGCTACACTTGAGCCAATTCAGATCAAGTGTAACAGTTCCTATCTATCACAAACATTCTCCCCAACAGAATGCAATTATGACATCTATGATCAAGATGTTACGATTCGTCCCTGGGACATAGCTGAGTGCTACATGGACTTCTTTTCCCTGATTTCCTTTACTTTTGATTTACCTATTGATTCCTAGATGAGTCCCTTATCTTCCATGCGGATATGCTCCGTTTCTCTTGACTCATCTAGTCCTTGTCATTCGATTCTCTTTCATCATAGACATTCTCCTTGATCCGATTACTCACTGCATATTTGTCATGGATGAGTCATTCTTATCTCTTATCTTGGTACAACCCTTGACCATTCTGACTCATCCATTCCATTATCTCAGTTCCTTGATCCGATTACTCACGGCATATCTGTCATGGATGAGTCATTCTTATCTCTTATCTTGGTTCAACCCTCGACCCTTCTGACTCATCCATTCCATTATTATCTCGGCTTATTTGTTCTTCCTGACTTAGCCCCTGATCTCTGATCACTTTCCATTTCCCTGGCTAAGTCATCACTTCTTTGATATCCCACTGTATTCTTGGACATCCTGATGACTCGTCACCATAACTCATCATCAGTCCCCTTTACCCTGTTCCCTTTCTTGTACTACACAGCCGCATCCCCTGATTGCTACATATAGCGGCTTCCTTTGTACCATAGCTCCCCATCTTAGACCTCCCTTGAGGATTCCCTACCCCTTTGCATAATTCCCTGTCCTCCTCTGTCATGCCTCCTTGACATCCCTGTACCCTCTACCTCCTTGAATCTACCACTTATACCATTTCATCGTCGTCTGCTCGCCTCAGACATCCAACCGTCGTTTCCTTGAAAGATCGCTTTCCATCAGCAAGTACTCCTTGAATAACCTCATCCCTTGTCGTCTTGCTGAAAGACCCTATCGACTATTGGTGATGTTCCTCTATCCTCGCCTTCCTTTATCACATCACCAACCCCTTGACTACTGACAGCCCTTCCTTGAACCAACCTTTGTCTCCAAGCCGTCTCCTCGACAGTACCACAGCAACCCTCTCCATCCAGTCAGCCCCAGGACGATATCCATCACACCCCCTTTGACTCCAGTGATGTCCTCCTTGATACTCGTCCACTGCCACCTGGCTCCTTCATCCACGTCTTAGAACTCACCTTTGCCCTTCCCCCTCATCCCTGTCCCGGCTCTCTATATAGGGATACAAGGGCTACACTTGGGCCTACCTGGCACAAGCATAACAAAAGGTCTAAGATCTATGATTGCGACTAGTATTACCTAGGTCGCCTCCCCATTCACCTTTTTCCAACTGGTACTCAACCAAGAAGGCTATCATGCCTTACCACTCATTAATTAATCCCCGATGGTCACGATGTCCCCTCCTACTCCTTGTACCCGACCTCACTGGACCCCCTTCATCCTGATCTAATGGCGACCGTATACATATCAGAACACCTCGGTCGCCCATGCCGCCACCTTGACCAGTATCAGATGAATTCCTCTGATGACCTATCACTCTTGGGATATAAGAGCAACCCTTAACCCAATCGACCTTGATACATCGTGATCATCACCTAGAAATATTTTGGTAAACCTTTCCTGATTTACTCATTGATATGTCTGCTTGCATCCTCAATGCAAATGTGGAGATCCCACACCAACTGACGTTAACAGATAACCCTGGAAACATTGATTGACTACCCTCCTGGAACCCCGGATTATTCCAGATCATCTCCACCTGACCAACCCCGGATGAGACTAAACTGGCTGCTGTGCGCCGGCTCATCATTCCTTGTATCCAATTCCTATGGCATGACCCTGCCTTCTGGTCATTGCTCCTACTAACCCTGACTCTCCTGGATCTGATCACCACCACCTGAATGAACTACCAGATCCTTTCCCTATATCCGACTCCCTGAAGTATGACCACTGTTTGAGTCATGCTACCCTTTGCACCTCTCTACATGACTTCTCTTGATACTGTGTGTCCTGGCAAAACATGACAGTTCCTGAACATCCCTAGGATGCTGCCATCTTCCTTGACTTTGAGAATATCCAAACAAGTTATCCGGATCCCCTCGAAACCCTCTATGTTTTCCAGCCCCAAAATGGAAACATTCTTCTTGATACTTCCTCTTCGATTTTGAATCAAGTCTTTGACAATGCATGTAGATCACTACCTGGAATTCTCCAGATGGACCCCTCGATAAGTCTCGATAGAGCATACATGACGACTTGATTTCCAGATCATTCCTTCTGATCATTCCGACCCATGGTGATTACTTTCTGCCTTGTAGAAAGGAGTATGACTCTGCCACATCCAGTTCTCTTCCTGGATTTTCTTGAAGCGCACATCTTTCCGCCTAGTAGAAAGATGACCTTTATATCCAGCTCTCTTTCTGGATCTCTGGACGCAACCACCTCCCCACTTTATAGGAAGAAGAAACTCCCTATATTCTCTCCTGAACATCTCATCTTGATTTTCTAGCTCTTTTTCTAGAAATCTTAGATCCTAGTGCTATTTTGCGCATTCTTTTCCACTTCACTTTGACACCCCGCCGCTTTCCAGCTACCATACAGGTCATTAATCGAGAAATTTTATTTTCGACTAGATCCCTATAATAAGTCGCCTTTGGTGCATGTATATCTGGAACATTCCCCAGCATACCCCGATCCTACCCACACTTGTCCTTTTATATAGGATAAGCACTCTGAACGATCGCCTTTTATTTCTCAGATGAACATCTGAACCCCTGACCGATATTCAAGGCAAACGATCACCCTAGCAGAACGAATTCTTGAAGATAAAGTTCAAGAACTTCTTATGGAGCACACCGATATCCCACTTAGATATCTCCTTGATCTGCCTCACCGTGGGCCCCTCCCTTGGTCATTTCTACCCTGCTTTCCAGTCACAGACCAATGGCCTATGAAAGTACTTCAAGAATTTTCTTTTGATCATCCCGCCTCTCCCTCGTCTCTGTCAATCGTTGCTTGCCGTCCACCAGTATATAAGTCATCACCCGATTCATTTCGGCCAGAACTCACGACAAGTCCTCTTCAAGGCATATAAAGCAACAAGCACAATTCGCTTGATTACCCTCCACCCAACCTCACTAGGATCATCCTAGTTGATCATACCTTCTGTTACCACCTTATCTCATGGTGGTAGTTTCCTTACCCTAGGACCTTCTAGGTCACCTCCCCCCCTGAACCTCTTGTTCCTCTCATGTAGACCATTACCCGATCCCCCTTGGATAGACTCCATGATCAGTCTTGCAACCTTTCGCCAGCATACATGAAGAACACGACCTACCCGCCTTCTGATTGCCTTGTTAACCTCTGACGATTTATCCCCTCTTTGACCCCAAGCATTGTCTCCATTCACAGTGTTCTCTTCCACTGTACTTTCTTGTGATCCTAATCATTTCATTATGATACAGGCCAACCCCCTGATAAACCCTTTCTCCACCAAACTCCTCGGTTCCATATCCCTCTAAGATATGGACTCCCCCTACCAATGACTCTCAACTCCGTCCAGTCCTAGTCACCACGAGGAAACCTGGACCAGTTCCTATATACCCGACAACACGACGCTCTCTTTCATTGTCTCTTGATCCCAATCTCTTCCAGATATGGGTTACTCTTGATCCTGACTCAAACCCCCTGAACTTAAACCTGAATCCCTGATCCGACTCCCCTGACTTGATTCCCCCAGATATTTACCTCAACACAACACCGCCCCATCAATATCTGAACATAACCTGATCCATATCCTTGGATACCCCTGTCATTCTGACACCATCACTCTCTTGAAACTTCGAAACTACTAGTGGCACCACCCTGATCATTTGATTAATTCTGATCTTTGATCACCTCCTCATCCCGATAATCCCATTTATATTTCACAGATACTTCAAAGTCGCCTTCTCTGATCAAATAAAGCCCGGATCCCTGAAGACTTTGCCTCTTTATATTCATAATGTTTCGGCCTGGAGATTCACATCTCGCAGGAGCCGTTGGCATACCCACCAACCGACCATTGTTTCTATAATTAGGATTTATTCTTTGATTTCTTTCGTCCGACTGACATGCAGGTCATTACTCGAGCACATTTGTGCACCGACTAGAACCCTCGATAAGCCCTTCGGGCATGCATGATAATTGGTCCTTTTGTTTCAATTCTCCCCTACCCTCTGACATCTTCAGATTAATTTCTGGTTGACACTCCTCTGCTAACACCACTGTAATTTTTCCTCGATATGCCACACCGGTTGAGGTTCACACCTATCTCACCCGTGCTACTCGGCCCCTTTCACCTTTATTTAGGAGCATCCTATCTTGATCCTTGACATAGCTTTTGGTCGTGGTCGACCTTTGGCCTACTAAGGGGGTAATTCCCCAATTTTACCCCTTTATCCTTCAACCCATACCCTTATCTTTGACCCGACTTACTATTTCGTTGATCACCCCGCTGACCATCCCTCAATCTCCTAAACCTGATGTGCCATCCTCCCACTGATTGTCCTCCAATTCTCCTTATCAGACTTACCACCAGTCCACTAACATACACAAACCATTGATGGCATTCCACCCTGACACACCACAAAGACCACCCAAACCCCAAGTATCTGACACGAACCTAATGAAGACAACTGTTAAACCTCCAGTCTCTACTTGATATACCCTGAACCAATCCTGATTTACTCCAAACATACCAGTCACCCTACCAGTTTCCTTCCAGTCTTGACAACAGATATTGGTGAACATGATTCTTGTCATTTACCTCTTTAATACTGGAATTCCGCTGACCCACCTTCCGCTTGAGGATATAAGCAAATGTGGTAGCCCCACACTTTTGATGACCCTAGGTTAACCTTGAACCCTTGAACCCACGGTTCTTAACGAACCACCCGACTTCTTTGATTTTTCAACCCTGACCCAGAGGAACATACCATTCAGACTTCCAGACCTCTGGGACCCTATTGGCCTTGCCTTTTGACAAAACCTTTATCTGATTTCTCAGTCTAGATCCCCGAGGAATTATATCTTCAGACTTCGCATCCTCCCGGATATCATTTTAACTATCCCAACCTAGAATCGAAGAAGATGTCATACTCCTCGCATCACGTTTCCCTGCTTCTTCGAACCAAGAACTCCTATTTGATTTCTTGACTTCCTGATCTTCTCTTCAGACTTCCACAATCAGGAAATCTCTATTTGAAATATCCCTTGAACTTCTTGAAAATTTCCGAACTCTGTTCCAATTCTTGAACCCTGGAATAAATTGATCTCTTGCCTTAGGATGTTGAATATCCCCCCTTGATTTTCTTCTCTGATTCTTGTCCTACCTTCAGACCATGCCTTCTAGAATTACTTCACCTCAGTCTCAATGCAGCCTCAGCCCCAGCTCCTCCCCATCACCATTGATGTTTACCCCTCTGGACCTTCTCAAATCCCCTCTCATATCGGAACCCCTTGATCTCGAACTCAATTCCCCGCCTCCTCCATATGGAACCAATGCTCCTCGTTGCCCTTACATTGAGTCCTTTGATCATCCTGTCGCACCTGTCCCCATCCCTCCTCTTGCTCTCCATCTCACAGATGAACATACCACTCCAGAAATCATTACTTGTATTTCCCAGTACCTCCAGGACCCAGTCCTCGTCCAAGCCCTGAACTCCCTTTGGGATTTATCATCGCCCATGGCTTCTCTCCAGTGCGCTTTCCTTCAAAGCATTCAAGTCCTTTCTGACCTTGAAGTGCTAAGTTCCCACCAGGCAGCTCACCACCTCACTGGTACTCGTATTTCTGGAATTCTTCATCCATTCTCTCCTGGTCAACATCTCTATCTCTGGAATATCCATCTGGCTATCACCACAGATCTCGTTCACGCTCTCCATCAAATGGGAGCTCTGGATTTCCTGGAAGACATAGATTTACTCCTTCGTATTCAAGCTGAGGCAAGGAATCATACCTCTTCTATTGCCCATCCACGCCCAGGCTACCCTGACCATTTCATGAGAGATCCTTCTGAAGAGGAGGTTCACTTCATTCCATTTTCACCTGAGCATTGATTGCTTCCAGGATTGTCTTCGCTGGTGCTTCAGAGCCTACTAAGGGGGTAATGTTACGATTCGTCCCTGGGACATAGCTGAGTGCTACATGGACTACTCTTTTCCCTGATTTCCTTTCTTGTACTACACAGCCGCATCCCCTGATTGCTACATATAGCGGCTTCCTTTGTACCATAGCTCCCCATCTTAGACCTCCCTTGAGGATTCCCTACCCCTTTGCATAATTCCCTGTCCTCCTCTGTCATGCCTCCTTGACATCCCTGTACCCTCTACCTCCTTCAATCTACCACTTATACCATTTCATCGTCATCTGCTCGCCTCAGACATCCAACTGTCGTTTCCTTGAAAGATCGCTTTCCATCAGCAAGTACTCCTTGAATAACCTCATCCCTTGTCGTCTTGCTGAAAGACTCTATCGACTATTGGTGATGTTCCTCTATCCTCGCCTTCCTTTGTCACATCACCAACCCCTTGACTACTGACAGCCCTTCCTTGGACCAACCTTTGTCTCCAAGCCATCTCCTCGACAGTACCACGGCAACCCTCTCCATCCAGTCAGCCCCAGGACGATATCTATCACACCCCCTTCGACTCCAGTGATGTCCTCCTTGATACTTGTCCACTGCCGCCTGGCTCCTTCATCCATGTCTTAGAACTCACCTTTGCCCTTCCCCCTCATCCCTGTCCTGGCTCTCTATATAGGGATACAAGGGCTACACTTGGGCCTACCTGGCACAAGCATAACACAAGAACTTCTTGCTATTATTCATGCCCTTAAAGCATGGCAACACTATCTTTTAGGATCCCCTTTCCCTATTCAGGTATTCACAGATCACAAGAACTTATTATATTTTAAACAACCCCAAAACCTTAACTGTTGATAGGCTTGCAGACTATGATCTAAAAATGATCCATGTCCCAGGCTCTCTCTTATCTGGTCTGGATGCCCTTTCATGATGATCAGACCATTGTCCAGATGACTCCACTGACAATTCTTCAGTTACTCTTCTTCCTCCCTCTCTCTTTGTTAATCTTGTTGACACAGCCCTCCAAACTAGCATCATCTCTAAGTCAGCATCAGATCATCTTATTCAAAAAAACTATTCAAGGCCTCTCTGATTCTCCCTCCACCTTAAAAGCCCATCTTACTGATTGGAAATACAAAAATAATGTCCTCACTTATCACAATTGAGTTTACATCCCTCTCAAACTTCACCATGACATTGTCTTGCACTGTCATAACCATCCTACAGCAGGACATCCTGGATATCTAAAAACTCGTCAACTAGTTATGGCTGATTTCTGGTGGCCTGGTTTAGCTCAATTCATGTGTCACTTTGTTGCTGGATGCACCTCTTGTCAAGCCAACAAGTCCAACATGCACCCTACCACACCCCCTCTCACTCCTATTTGTTCCTTCTGCACCCATCCTTTCCAACAAATTTCTTGTGACCTTATCATCAATCTTTCTCTCTCCAACTCTCTTTTGGTCGTGGTTGACCATGGGCTTACAAAGGGGGTAATTCTCTGCCCAACAAAGAAAACTGTTACTGCAGAGGATATAGCAACCCTTATCTTCCACAAGGTTTACAAAAGGTTTGGATTATATGACAAAATCATCTCTGACAGAGGTCTGCAATTTGCATCTTCCTTTGCCAAGGAATTAGGAAAACTTCTAAAGTATGATCTTGCTCTCTCTACTGCTTATCACCCTCAGACAGATGGTAAGACTGAAAGGGTCAACCAAGAAATTGAAACATATCTTTGCATTGTTTATGGTAACCACCCCTCTGATTGGACAGATCATATTTCTACTGCTGAATTCATGCATAACTGCTGCCCTCACTCCATTACAGGCAAATCCCCCTTCTACCTGATGATGGGCTATGAACCTCTAGCCCTACCCTCCATATTCCCTAATAGCAAAGTTCCCACTATAAAAGAACATGTCAAGAAACTCCTTGCAGCACAAGAAGAAGCCATAGTGGCCCATGAATTAGCCAGACAGCTGATGGCCACACAATCAAGAAAGTCATTTACGCCATTTGTGAAAGGAGATAAAGTTTGGTTAGAAGCTCATAATTTGAAAAGGAATATAGATAACCCAAAGTTTGCGCCCAAAAAAGAAGGACCTTTTACCATTATCCAGGTGCTATCTCCCATCACCTATTGGTTGCACCTTCCCACCACTTGGAAAATTCACCTAGTCTTTCTGTTACAATCTCTGACAGAGATTGTCTCAGTCATAGGAAGGACTGCTTCTGTACTATGTGCTGGCTATGGATGGGAAATGGTTACAATGTGGACGAGTTGGATCCCCCTTCAGAGGAGGAGCCAGCCTGGCCAGTTGCTGATGAGTGGTGACAAGAGATGGGCTGAAAGTCGATCGGACAGACCCCTTATTTTCCCTTTGATACCCAAAAGCTGAGTTCCTTTTTCTGCCTCAGTATTGGGGACATTTTAGGTCATTGATCTACTTCAGATCATCTATTAACAACCTCCCCATTGATGTACCATTACTTCAGCTCTCCTCATGGAGGCCTCATTGTCTTATCTTCTGATTCCCCTATTCCAGTATGTTGGGCATCAATGCCCTCTCTTCATTTACCTTATCTTTGGACTACCTCGTTTCCTTGCCTCATGTGAGGTGCAGCATTTGTGGATCTTGATCTGCAGTGCCTCTTCCTTTCACAATAGAGATCTATACCTTAGGGGATCACTATAAATATGGTAGCCCTCTGTACTTGTAGCCTCAGCTAGATCTACGCAATCACAAGTGTGGTATCTAGTCTCCTCAGTGTGAAAGAGTCACTGCAGTGATTGAACTCCTCTGGATTTCTATTAGTCTTTGTGCTACTATCAAGTGCATGCTGCAATAAAGGATCAGACTAGGTGTCACACTTGTCCAGCGTAACATTAGATCTAGCTGAACTATTGCTCCTTGTATCTACAAGAAGGGTACCCATCAATAGGCAAGATTTCATCAGGAAGATATACCATACCAGTGGACTCCAACTCAGACTCCCACCAGCCAGACGATCAAGCTGGGGCCATCAGACACACTCCAGTTCCTCTTCGATCTATTTGAATCCCAGGAAGAAGCAGAATTGCTGGGACATCTCATCCACCCCTCACTGGTCAATACTGCTCACATCGACGAACTTCTACATCAGAACCCACACCTCTGATCCCTACTATTGAGACTGTCTTTGCCAGAAGGGATCCATCTCCTATACCTGTTGAACTACCATCTTTATCTTTGGATAATTTGAGAAGGGAGCCAGTGTCTTACAAGAGCAGACCACCCAACCCAGAATCAGAACCGATCCAGGTAGATCTTGACAAAGAAGATCAAGACTTTACCCTTGGCTTACCAGAACCAGAAGAAGAAATGACCGCTAAAGAACTCAGGGCAGGATGCCCCACCGACTTCTCAGGAAAAGCGGACGATGTCAAATGGTGGATCCTATTCATGACAGCATACTTCCTTATGAATGAGGATCTCTACTACATGGAGCAGAAGAAGATCTTAACTGCCCTCAACAAAATGAGCAAAGGGAGAGGAAGAGTATTTGCAGAGGGATGGTATACATCAAAGGATAACATTACTGACAAAGAATGAAAGAAGAAGAAATGGGAAGACTTTGCCCATGAGTTTGCAAACTCATTCATATCCAAAGAATCCCATAAAGACAGCCGAAGAAAGCTCACCCAGATGCATATGAAACAAGGACCGTCCACCATGATGAACCTCCAGGAATACATCCAAGACTTTCAGCTCGAAGCCGCCAACTCAAAAGAAAAGAGTGAAGGCACATTATGTGAATGGTTCATCAAAGGACTTAACTTTGACATCTCTTCCCCAATCATCCTAGTCAAAGAGCCTGACATGCTCAAAGAATGGATCGACAAGTCTTACCAAAGGATGAGACAGATAGAACGCGAAAGAGACCTATGAGGGAACTGTCTCTCCTACTCAGGAATAGGAGGAGGAGGAAGAACCAGAGACCCAAATGCCATGGAAGTAGACATCATCAGACTGACCCCTTTCAAGAAAGCCAAACACATCAGAGAGAACTGATGCTTCATATGCCATAAAGTTGGTTGTTCTACTAGGAAACATCCGAGGGACTGCCCTCAGGGACAAGGAAATAGCTGAGGAACACAAGTGAAACCCCAGAAGAAAGTCAGGGAAGTAAAAGAAGAACCAACTGGGGTAGCTGATGAATACGTAAAGAAACTGACAAGTGAGAAAAAGGTTAATCAAGAAGACCTTCTCAGGGTGTTGAAACATGTGTATGATAAAGACTATACATCAATGAATAAAGAAGTAGAGGAAAAAGAGGAAATGGTAGCAAAGGTGGAAGTCCAATCCACCTTTTCCAAAGAAATGATTACTCACATTGCCAAAGTAAAGGGTTTTTAAAGAGGGGGCATGAAATTGTGTTACAACTCCCTAGACTTCCGTCTGTACTAGTATCAAGAGATCCCGATGCAATTCAAATCCTGATTCTTGTACATGATCTAGATAGAAGAACCATGATAAAAACAAAGGCCCTGGTAGACTGCGAAGCCACCAACTATTTTATGGACCAATTATTCGCAAAAAGACATAATCTACCTTTGAAAAGATTATGACAACCAAGAAACACCATCAACGCTGATGAAACTAAGAATGCCAGAGAAGAAATACAATATAAAACCACAATAGAATTGGAGATTACAGGAAGGAAAGAGAAACAAACATTCCTGATCATAGGATGTGGGAAAACTGACCTCATCCTAGGATGTGGGAAAACTGACCTCATCCTAGGAATGACATGGCTGAAGAAAAACAACCTGGACATTAACTGGGCAACTGGAGAACTATCCATCCTGGAGAGATCTCCAGTAAGGCAAGAAGACATAGAACCACAAAGATATCTAGTAAAATATCTATCTTGTGACCTCTCTTACCCTATGGAAGAAGTAGTAATCCAGCACTGCAGAGACAAAGAATATTTCGAAGAAATACAAAAAACAACCATATCCACTGAATTAGCCATTAACAAGGAAAAGAAAGAAGTAAAGCTCCCCAGAAAATTTGAAAAATACCAGAAAGTATTCTTGGAAGAAGCCACCCACTCAGTACCCCCTTCCAGACCATATGACCACTGAATAGATTTGGATGACTCTTTTACTCTGAAATGAGCAAAAAACTATCCCCTCAACCTGACTAAAAGTGAAGCATGCAGAAAATTCTTGAATGAATAACTAGCAGCAGGAAAGATCAAACCTTCACAATCCCCACAAGCCTCCCCCTTCTTTTTTGTGGACAAGAAGGATGGAAAACTCAGACCATGTCAAGACTACTGATATCTCAATTCGCACATGGTCAAAAATGCCTACCCCCTTCCCATCATCTCTGATCTAGTCAATAAGGTGAAAGGATCTAAGATTTTCACCAAAATGGATGTATGATGGGGATACAATAATGTCCTCATAAGACCAGAAGATTGATGGAAGGCAGCATTCATCACCCTCTTTGGGTTATTCGAACCAACGGTGATGTTTTTTGGATTGTGCAATTCTCCTGCAACCTTTCAAGCCCTAATGGATGATATCTTCGCCAACTACATTGCAGAAGGATGGTTAATAATATACATGGACAACTTACTAGTCCATTCTCCCTCCCAGGAACTGCAAGATGAGCAAACCCAGAAAGTGCTGCAATGAATGATGGAACATGAGCTATACCTCAAACTAGAGAAATGCATGTTTGACACATCAAAAGTGGATTATTTGGGAATGATTCTTTCTGAAGATGAATTATCCATGGATCCCACTAAACTAAAAGCCATAGAGGGATGGCTCCCACCAACCACAGTCAAAGAAACCAGATCTTTCCTAGGTTTCTGCAACTTCTATTGAAAATTTATCCCAGGATTTTCCTACATTTGTAAACCCCTGGTAAACCTCACCACCAAAAATCAACCATGGCAATGGATGCAAAAAGAGAATGATGCATTCCTTACTCTAAAGCAACATTTCCTCAGTCACCCAGTACTATCTATCCCAGATCCAAAGAAACCATTCTATGTAATGACTGACGCATCCCTTGGTGCCACAGGAGGAATCCTCATGCAGAAGGACAGAAATGGAGATCTTCACCCCTGCGCATACTGATCATCCACTCTCTCTCCAGCAGAGCAGAATTATAATATATATGACAAAGAACTCCTCGGGGTCATCCATGCCTTGGAGGATTGGAGACATTATTTAAGAGGAACAGAAAACCAAGTAACAATCCTAACAGATCATAAAAATCTTCTATACTTTAAAGAACCATGAAAACTCACCTGATGACACACTCAATGGCAATTATTTCTTCAGGATTACGACCTCACCTTCCTTCATGTACCAGGAAAAGATCTGACACCCACTGACGCCCTATCATGGAAAGACCTTCCCCCTACCTCTACTGATAATGAAGATTTACTCCTCCTAATGGATAATCTATTCATCCAAGGAATAGATTTAGCACTTCAAGAGAAAATCTTCAAATCCTCATCCTCAGATTCCCTGGTTCTGAAAGCCCTTCAGCACCTTGACAATGGTGTGACTGCCCCTCTTCCCCAATCCTCTCCTAAAGACTGGACATTCACCAATGGAAAACTGTACTATCAAAAATGACTATACATCCCAGAACACTCTCAACACCCCCTTGTACATTCCCTCCATCACTCTGTGACCAGGAGATATAGCAGTCAATATAAAACTATCCAGACCCTCTCTAGAGACTATTGGTGGCCAGAAATGACCTCCTTTGTCTGCCGGTTCATCACCAGATGCCCCACCTGTCAATTCAACAAAGTACTCACTCATCCTACTGCACCGCCCCTATCCTCCATCCCCACAACAGCCAACTGACCATTCCAACACATATCTATGGACTTAATCACTGACCTACCCCCTAGCAATGGTTTTGATAGCATTTTGGTTGTGGTCGACCATGGGCTTACTCAGGGGGCAATTTTCATCCCAACCAATAAGACTGTATCCACTAAAGGAATAGCATCCCTCTTCCTTCATCATGTGTTCAAAAGATTCAGCTTACATGACAAAGTAATCTCTGACCAAGGCCCTCAATTCACCTCTGCATTCGCCAGAGAACTAGCCTGATTACTCGAATATGATGTAGCACTATCTACCGCCTACCATCCTCAAACGGACAGAGAAACTGAACAGATAAACCAGGAACTGGAAAACTACCTGTGAATATTGATACGGAACGCAGTACGTGAAGCCCGAGGCATTTGGCGATGAGATGATCGACGTATCCTAAGCGGGGGCTGCGGCGGATGAAGCCGGCGAGTACGTTGGCTCTAGCGCGGGTCCCGAAGTTGTAGACGAGGTAACGATGATTGAGGCAATGCCTCAGT
>JBBPJU010000620.1:0-19683 GCA_038088875.1 Austroboletus festivus
AGGAGGTGGAATAGGAAGGGTGAAACGGGTGGTAGCATGATGAGAGGCAGATGAATTAGATGATGATGATGACTGGGAAGGTGTTCGTCGGCGGAGTGGGCATTGATGCATAGTATGACCTGGTCGCCACTTAAGGCAGTGCAAGCATTGGTAGAATGGACATTCGATGCGAATATGTCCCAGTCGATGGCAGGAGAAACAAGCTTCATGGTAGCGTGGGTGTCGTGGGGATAGAGGGAGAGTGTTATCACCTCCAGACCACCAGGCTTCGACTCGTTCTAAGAGAGCTTGTTCTTGGGGATCTAAAGGAGAAGACGAGGCCGACGGGGTAGTGGCTGCCCAGTAGGCAGCGGAGCGTTCGCCTTTCTCCTTGGCCACCTCATTGATTTGTTCCAATAAATGGGTCATGTCTAACTGATGCATTGCATCCTCTACTAAAGTCTGGATGTCTTTGCTGACTCGCCGCAACTTAGATGAGTATAAAGTGAGGTAAGCATTGGACATCATAATATGACTCATCATTTCTAAAGTTCCACA
The DNA here is from genome assembly GCA_038088875.1 of Austroboletus festivus. Taxonomy (NCBI): domain Eukaryota; kingdom Fungi; phylum Basidiomycota; class Agaricomycetes; order Boletales; family Boletaceae; genus Austroboletus; species Austroboletus festivus. The sequence continues at coordinate 538 of JBBPJU010000620.1, forward strand.
TCCAAGATGAGCCAGGAAAAGGTTATGGAGTGCCGAGCGGGGGTGGAGGACATCGTTGATGGCTAGGGCGTGTCCTGGATGATGAAGGATCTCTGTGTAAACTTGTTCTCTTCTAATGTTGTTAAGGAGGATTTCAGTCAGGGGGTCGGCGTGCATAGGAGGGTAAGGTACACCGGGGGGAAGCATACTAGTAGCTAAGGCATCTGCAGTTGCGGCAATGGCTTCGAGAGTCACCAGAGGGGTAACAGGACGAGTAGGGGTCAAGGCGGGAGTATCAATGAAGGAGGAAACAGAGGAGATAGAAGACATTTCAAAAGTAAAAGTTCTGGAAAGTGGTAGCATCAATGGGGGTAGAAGCTAAGGAGATGAAGAGAGAGGATGACGGTTTTTATATTCTTTTAGAGCGGACTTTGCATTTTTCATATCCCGCTCAGGGACCCAAGAATCTTCTTCAACGGAGTATCCTTTCCATTGGATAAGATAGGAGCGGTTGGACAGAGTTCCGCGATGACATATTATCTTTTCTATTTCGTATTCCTCCTCTCCTTCTATTAACTCCGGGGGTGGTCTAGGGAAGTTCTCTCCATAGGTGGCATTCTCATGATAGGGAGTGAGAAGAGAGGCGTGGAAAACGGGGTGGATTTTCCAGGTGTTGGGGAGACGGAGGCGATAGGAGATGGGAGATAGTACCTGGGTAATGGTGAAAGGTCCTTCTCTCTTAGGTGCAAACTTTGGATTATCTATATTCCTTTTCAAATTCCGAGCTTCTAGCCAAACCTTATCTCCTTTGACAAATGGCGTAAAAGACTTCTTTGAACGTGCAGCCATAGTTTGTCTAGCCAGTTCGTGGGCCGCAATGGCTTTGTCTCGGGCTGTGAGGAGCCTTTTGATCCTTTCTTCTATGGCGGGGATTTTGCTATTGGGCATAACAGATGGGAGAGCCAAGGGTTCATACCCCATTATTAGATAAAACAGGGATTTGCCTGTGACAGAATGGGGACGACAATTGTGAGTAAATTCGGCAGTGGAAATATGTTCAGTCCAGTCTGAGGGATGATTACCACAAATGATACGGAGGTAGGTTTCTATTTCTTGATTAACTCTTTCCGTTTCGCCATCTGTCTGTGGATGATAAGCGGTAGATAGGGCGAGGTCATACTTTAGTAGTCTTCCCAGTTCTTTCGCAAAGGAGGACGCAAACTGCGGTCCTCTATCAGAGATGATTTTGTCATATAATCTGAACCTTTTATAGACTTTGTGAAAGAAGAGGTTAGCTATCCCTTCTGCCATGACGGTTTTTTTTGTTGGGCAGAGAATCACCCCCTTTGTAAGCCCATGGTCGACCACGACCAAGAGGGAGTCAAAGCCCGCGGAAAGGGGAAGATCGGTGATGAGGTCACAGGAGATCTGCTGGAAAGGGCGGGTACAGGAAGATTTAATAGGGAGGAGTGGAGGACAAGTAGGATGAGTGTTGGATTTATTGGCTTGGCAAGTCGCACAGCCGGTGACATATTAATGGATGAAAGAGGCCAGGCCCGGGCACCAGAAGTTGGCAGAGACCAGTTGTCGGGTTTTAAGGAAGCCAGGGTGACCGGAGGAAGGATGGTCATGATAGCGTGCAATAATGTCGTGACGAAGGGTCGGGGGTATGTAGACACGGTTACGGTAGGTGAGGATATTGTCTTCATATTTCCAATCAGAAAGGCGGGCACGGAGGGCAGGAGGGGAATCAGAGAGGTTAGAGACAGTACGGCGAACTAAAGGGTCAGAAGAAGACAGGGAGGTAATGCTGGATCATAATGCGGTATCAATAAGATTAATAAAAAGAGAAGGGGGAAGGAGAGTAACAGAAGAATTGTCAGAAGAATCATCGGGGCAATGGTCAGGGTGGCGTGAGAGTGCATCAGGCCCTGAGAGGAGGGAGCCAGGAACATGAATCATCTTGAGGTCGTAATCAGCGAGGTCAAGGAGCCAACAAGCTTGTTGACGATTAAGATTCTGGGGTTGTTTGAAATATAAAAGGTTCTTGTGATCAGTGAAGACCTGAACAGGAAAGGAGGACCCAAGTAAATAATGTCGCCATGCTTTGAGCGCGTGGATAACTGCAAGAAGTTCTCGGTCGTAAATATTGTAATTTCGTTCTGTGGGGGAAAAGGTTTGAGAAAGATATGAGCAAGGGTGCCAATCGCCATTGGAATCAGTTTGGAGGAGAATACCCCCAGTAGCATATTTGGAGGCATCTGTAGCTATGGCAAAGGGGACGGAGGAATCAGGAAATTGAAGAACGGGACGCGATAGGAAGAGTTCTTTAAGACCCGTGAATGCTTCATTGCACGTGGGAGATCATTCCCAACGTTGATCCTTTTTTGTAAGGTTAAGAAGGGGACGAGCTATGTCAGAATAATGGGGAATGAATTGTCTGTAAAAATTTGTGAATCCCAGGAAAGATCGAACGTCTTTGACTTTGTTAGGTGTTGGCCAGGAGGCAATCCCATCCAGCTTGACAGGGTCCATTGCGAGAGACCCAGGTTTGACGATCATTCCTAGATAGTCAACTTCTGAGACGTTAAAGAGACATTTCTGTAGTCAAAGATGGAGATTTAGTTCTCTCATTCGTTGAAGGACTTGCCGTGTTGTTTCGTCATGGTCTTGTTGATTGTGAGAGAAGATGAGGATGTCATCCATATAGATGACGATCTTTCCGGCGGCAATCAGGTCCCGAAATTCCTTGTTCATGAATCGTTGGAAGGTAGCGGGAGCATTCTTCGGACCAAAAGGCATGACTACGGGTTCGAAGAGTCCTCGGTGCATAATGAACACGGCTTTCCATTGATGGCCTTCTCTTATCCGGATATTGTTGTAGCCCCATCTAACATCAAATTTGGTGAAGATCTTGGCATCTTTGAGTTTGTCTAGTAAATCGGAAATTAGGGGTAGAGGATAAGCGTCTTGAATGGTGTGGTCATTGAGATATCTATAATCCTGGACCGGTCATAATTTTCCATCCTTCTTTTTGACGAAGAAGAATGGGGCAGCTTGGGGGGACTGGGATGGACGAATTTTTCCTGATTTTAAATTTTCGTCCAGGAAGTCATCTTGGGCTTTCCTTTCTTCAGTAGTAAGGGGATACAACTTCCCTATTTTTGGAACGAATCCTTCCATGAGATTTATCTCATGATCACAATCCCTTTCCGGTGGTAGCGGAGTATCTTCATCGGCAAAAATATCTGTGTATGCAGAATATGCCTCTGGCAGGGTCACCTCCTTCTTTTTGTTGTCGATCACTAACTGAGTAGAGGTGGTTAAGGCAGCACAAGTTAGCGAGGGATTAGGAATAAATCGTCGATTAGCTAGAATCGTTCTTGATAATGACCAGAGAGGTTTGAGATGCGACATGTCCCTTCCTAGAGCTATCTGTGCACAGAGGACATCATCTTCGGTTCGATCTAAGTAGGCGAAGAGATGCTCATTGACTAGAGCATCTACCGAGACATGTCTTGGGAGTGGTTCTTGGTATTTTCGTTTTGTATAGAGCTCTTCTTTTTCTTGCTTAGTTTGTTCGTGAAGGGCCATAAACTTGGCTGATTGGTCAGTTTCCTGATCTATCTAGAGAGTCCTTTCCTTCCAGCTGATTGTAGGATTGGTTTCCATTAGCCACGGAAGTCCGAGTATGATGTTTTCTTTTCCACAGTTCATAATGTGGAAGGTGGTGCATCGAAGAAATCCGTTAACATTGACGAACAGAGTTGTGGTGAAATTGATTGACCCTCCTTTGTTCAGGGAGGCATCAGCATTTCGTACGGTGATGGGAGAGGAGAGTCGATGATGAGGAAGGTGATGTTTCCTGACAAAGTTCCAATCTATACAGGAGATTTGGGCCCCTGAGTCGACTAGAGCGGAGGTGGCAACGGCTTTGACCATGTCTGATGCGAGAAGAAGTTGAACGGGGATTCACATTGCTTTAGTACTGGTGCATGGTCGAGATATAGGAGGTACGTGTGTTGCATCCGTCCTCCTTTCTAAAAATCCATCGCCACCCTTCCGACTAGTTGTTCTATTTCCTCTACTCCCGATTCGACGACATCCTTGGGTGGTACTGCAGGTGGTCTCCTTTCGAACTTAACCCTGCAGTCCTTGGTCATATGTCCCTTTTGGCGACATTTGAAGCACTGCCCTTCCTTCCTACACTTCTCTCGTTCTTCATCAGTCAACTTCTTCAGCAGGGTGATAACATCAATGTCCATTGCATTGGGATCTTTGGTTGTCCTGGGGGTAAACGTCGGGGTAAAGGTAGTATTATCTTTTCTATGTCTGGAGGCAATTTTGAGAGACCTTTCTTCAACCATGGCGAAGTGGGCTGTTTTGGTGTACCAACTATCGATAGTAGTTGGCACAGTTTCCATAGTATGAACGCGTCTCATCAGGGAGACAGGAATTCCTGATGTGAAGTAATTAATCAGGACGTTGTCATTACTTACTCCAGCAATGGCGACTTTATTCTTGAAGTTGGCAATATAATTCTGAAGGGTCGGATTGTACCCTCCAGAACAGTTCTCGTAGATCCGGGTCTTGGCTAACCAAGCCAAAGCTTCTCCTTTCGCGTCTTTGTTATCAAATGTGTCCTTGAAGGAGGTTTCAAAATCTGTCCAAGTTCCCAGAGTGAAGTTCCCTCCAGTTAGCTTTGTTTCCCTAAACATAGCAGCCCAGGTGAGGGCTGTTCCTTTCTTCATATATGATAACGCGTAGGCAATTTTCTTGGTATCTGTATTATAGAGGTCGACATTAACAGCAAGATAGAGTTGTACCGTTCTTAGCCATGGTAGAGCTCTAGTTGGGGTGCCGTCAAAGTCTTCCGGGGTACCGAGACGTAGTTCCATAGGTTTTTGGGAGGACATAACACGTGGTGATGGAGGAGGGATAGGGTGTACTAAAGGTGGAAAGAAAATTCGGCCTGTTTGAGGTTGGGGGGTCGGACTTGGAGGAGTGGGTACTCTTGGGATGTAGAGTGTCAATGATAGTTGTCCCGCGATATCAGGGATATCTGCTGGCTCATTGTGGATAGGGAGATCGAAGTCGGAAGGTTGTTCTTCCGAGGTTTCAGAGGGTTCAGAGGTTTCTGGTTCTTTTGGATCTTGGCGAAGATCCCAGTTGGGATGGCTATGGAAAGAAATGGTGGGCGACTTAGAGCAAAGCTAGTCATGATTTGAAGAGTCTAGTTCTTTTGTTACGCTTGAACCGGGTAGGTCCAAGTGTAGCCCTTTATGGTCAAGGGTTCAGTGGAGAGTATCGTCTAGTTGATACTTGAGAGGTTTTTCAAGAGAGGAGCGTCCACTCAGAGTAGGACGAAGACTAGAGTCAGGGAGACTGAGTAGAAGAGAACACTCAGGAGTCTGACAAGGGGACAAGCACAAGGGATGTGATTGTAAGGGAGAACTAGACTAAGGTACATGGCAGCGACGAGATTGGTTTATATAGTGGCTAGGAAAGAGAGGCAGTGTGGGAATACTACCTTGAAGAGGAAAGAGGCTGTCCATAGATGAGTCATGTAGAAGATGATAGAATGTCAAAGAATAATCAATGAGTCAGAAGATAAGAGGAATGACTCATGATGACAACAAGTATCTGAGTAATCGGGCCGATTACTAGATAGGAATGAATAAGCATGAATAAGGTGATATGACTCAGCCTAAAGACGAATTGGACTTATCCCAAGTGAGATTATCCAAGAAGAAATGAAAGGCTAAAGTCGATACAATGGTTGTAAGCATAGAAGAAAGAAATCATAACAAGGAACCCCTAGGCGATGTGGTTCCAGGATGGTGGAATGTCCAGGCACCACCCCTCCACCTCAAGGAGACTGCACCTGCGCCTGAGTGGCCCACTGATGCCGCCTGGATGTGATCACATCCACACCATTCCATTGTTTCGGTATGAACTCTTTCCCTTATCATCGAACTTTAGTTTCTTTTTGATTACACCCTTACACTGGTGCGATCTCCCCTTCCTCCACCCATGCTTATCTCCAGTAACCCTTTGCCCTACGGACAGCCTTCCCTCTTCCTATGGTCTCTGTTTATGGTCATAGTAGTTTTCTTCTCCCCTATAAATATGGTTGCCCATGTACAGTAATTCCTTAACTAGATCTACATTTAATCTACATGGTATTTGGTTCAACGGTTGCCCCTGAAGCAAAGGTCACCGATAAAGACTTACCCAAACCATCCTGGACTTCTATCAGTCTACTGTCTACTGTTGAGTGACAGCTTGAACTTGGCAAAATCTTTGTGTCTTGGATCTATACCCATAGATCACGTCACAAAAGATCTAGTTGAACCTTGTTCACTCCTTGTTCTACCAAGAAGAGTCTAGTGGGCCCAAATCCCCACTAGGGAAGATCCGCCAAAATTTACTCTGCAGCTGATCTCCCATCAGAGGGAGAAGAACAACACAATGTCAACAATTCCTACCAACACCACCCAATCCCCGATTCATCTCAAAGACTTCAAATCGGAGGAAGCTCTACTACTTCTAGCCATCATCACAACTCCTGACCCCATTCAACCAGAACCTATCATTGCCCTTCTGAGAGCCTACCCGCACCTCTGGCCCTTAACACTGAAACTATTGCAGCCGACAGGACTCCAACTCCTGTCCCACCTAATATAGCTATGTCACACCCAACTGAACCAGAACTAGCCCTGGATATCGATCCACCCCCACCACCCAGGAGAGAAAGGGCTAAGATGTCAGAAAAACGGGCAGGCCTACCAACTGATTTCTTGGGAGAATCGGAAGATGCAACATGGTGGATCATGACCATGGCCAACTACTTCTCCATAAATGACGATATCTATATCTACAACCAAGACAGGATCAATACTGCCTTGAATAAGATAAGCAAAGGAAGAGGAAAAACATTCTCGGAAGCATACTACAATCAGCAAGAGGCGGGAATGGTCCCAGATACAGAAGGTTGGAAAGCCTTCAAAGACAGATTTCTCACGGCGTTTTCATCCAAGGAGGACCACTTGGACCACAGGAGAAAGTTAGCTGCTCTAAAACAGAAGAACAAAGACTCCTTCCCTATGACAAAGAAGTTGCAGGAATATATGCAGGACTTCCAACTCTACGCTGGAAAAGCTAAGATGACGGATGATACCGCCCTGATGGAATGGTTCATCAGAGGCCTCAACCCGTTGATCATGGAAAAAGCCATAGCCATAAAAGAGCCAGAAACCCTTAAAGACTGGATCGAGGCCAGTCACAGACAAATGAGACAGATCGAAAGAATTCGAGACCTGAAAGGGAATCGATACAAAGCAGAAGCACGTGACCCTAATGCAATGAATGTTGACGTCATCAAATTATCCCCATTCAATCACACTAAACACATAAAGGAAAATCACTGCTTCATCTGTCACAAAGTAGGGTGCTCTACCAGGAACCATCCGTGACCAGGAATATCTTCCCACACTAAGTTCCAAAAGAAGGAACAAACCAAGGAAATCTCCGCTACTCCAGCACCATCGGCAATCGCCGATTATATAAAGGTTCTCGGAGACAAGGACGTAAAAGAAGAAGACATCATCAAGATCCTCAAAGAAGTCTATGAAGAGCCAGTCTATCAAGAAGAGGAGGAAGAGGAGGAAACCGTCGCCAGAATAAGCACGGAAGAACTCAGGAACCGAGTAGAGCGAGCCAAGGGTTTTTAATGAGAAGAGCTCAATCAGTGTGTAACTCTCCTAGGATCTGGAATGTACAATCACTAGAACGAAAGTCAATCACAATCTCTGTTCAAATACTTCCAGGAACCACTGAATTAAAAGCCCTCGTTGATAGTGGAGCAACCAATTGCTTCATTAATGAACCAATAGCCTGGAAACTCCGACTCCCCCTTATGAAACTCAAACTATGAAGAATTGCAGTCAACGTAGACGGAACGTCCAATACCAGAGGAGATATTATCCACAAAGCCACCATCACCACTTCCATAGGAGGAAGAAGAGAAACCAGGGACTATCTAGTGATCAAAAGTGAAAAGACAGACATGATCTTGGGAATGAGCTGGTTAACACAACATAACCCAATAATAGATTGGGTTCACCAAGAACTCAAGGGAGGAAAAAAGAGCATCAACCCAGAAGAATAGCAGTACCTAATCAAGTACCTTACTACCAACCTGGCGGAGGAACCAAATGAGGAAGTACTCATCCAATGCTGCACAGACCAAGAAGAAATCCACAAGCTCACCATCTCTATGGACATAGCCAGAAAGGAACAAAAAAAAGAAATAAAATTACCAGAAAAGTTCCGAAAATATCAATAGGTATTTTCTGAAGAAGCCACCACTACGCTCCCCCCTAAAAGAAACTATGACCACCATATCAACCTCCTTCCGTCCTTTACACTCAGATGAGCCAAAAACTACCCCCTAAATCCGGAACAAACTGAGGCATGCAGAAAGTTCATTGAAGAATACCTCAAAAGTGGAAAGATCCAGAAATCCAAGTCTCCCCAAGCATCCCCCTTCTTTTTCATCAATAAAAAAGATGGGAAACTCTGACCCTGCCAAGACTATCGGTACCTAAACAAGCATACAATCAAAAATGCTTATCCTCTACCGCTTATTGGAGATCTGATCAACAAACTAAAGGGATCTAAGATCTTCACTAAGATGGATGTATGATGGGGGTACAACAACATCTGAATAGTACCTGAGGACAGATGAAAAGCCACCTTCATTACACCCCTAGGGTTGTTCGAATCCACAGTAATGTTCTTCGGACTCTGCAACTCCCCCACCACCTTTCAAGCACTAATGGACAACATCTTTGCCGACTATCTAGCAGAAGGGTGGCTCATTATATACATGGATGATCTTCTTATCCACTCTCTGGATCAGGAAATCCAGGATGAAAGGATAAAGAAAGTGCTGGAAAGAATGATGGAGCATAAGCTATATCTCAAACTAGAAAAATGCTCCTTTGACACAGAAAGCACCAAATATCTAGGAATGGTCATATCCAAGGGACGAATGGAAATGGACCCTATCAAACTCAAAGCCATCAAAGAATGGAACCCCCCTTCTACCGTGAGAGGGGTACGCTCTTTCCTAGGATTTTGCAACTTCTACCAGAAGTTTATCAATGGATTCTCTACCAAAGCCAGACCCCTCATTGAATTAACAAAAAAAGAGACAAAATGGTCATGGGGACCTCAACAGGAGACCGCCTTCTGAGAACTACAAAAACAATTCCTAGAGCAACCTATACTGGCAATTCCAGATCCTAACAAACCATTCTTTGTAATGACCGATGCCTCCCTAGTAGGAACAGGGGGGGTACTAATGCAGAAAGATCTCAATGGAGATCTCCACCCATGCACATACAGATCCAGCACCCTATCACCTGCGGAACGGAATTACGACATCTACAATAAGGAACTCTTGGGAGTAATACATGCATTAGATGATTGGAGACACTATCTAACTGGGACTGAACACCCGGTAACACTCCTCACGGATCACAAAAACCTTCTATACTTCAAGGAAGCATAGAAACTCTCCAGACAACATGCATGATGGCAACTATTCCTACAAGAATACGACCTAGTGTTCCGCCACCTCTCAGGAACACAAATGGGACCAGCAGATGCCCTCTCACGAATACCAAACCCAAACCTTGATAACGACAACAACCAAATCTGTCTCCTCCCAAAAGAACTATTCGTCAAACAAATAGATCTTGCATTATGTGATAAGATCAAGGTTTCATCAGAAAAAGACCCACTGGTGTTGGACACATTACAACGAATGTACAAAGAAAATCACATCCCCGACAAATCCCACTCCTCAGACTGGACCTACAAAGAAGGCCAACTCTACTTCCACCACTGCCTCTACATACCCCCTGATGCCTGAAAAGACTTAGTCCATTCTATCCATTCTTCCACCACCAGGGGACATGGAGGACAACACCGAACAATCCAACTCTTATCTCGCGACTACTGGTGGCCAGGACTCTCCACCTTCATAAGAAAATACATCGCTGGATGCCTGATATGCCAGCAGAATAAAAATATCAATAATCCATCCTGTCCGCCACTCATCCCTATCCCTGTCACCAGCCCCCACCCTTTCCACACCATCTCCATGGACATGATCACTGACCTACCTCCTTCCCAAGGAGCGGACTCTATATTGGTCGTGGTGGACCACGGACTTAGCTGGGGGGCAATTTTCATCCCAACTACCAAAACGGTCAATGCGGCAGGGGTAGCAACCTTATTTTTCAAATATGTATTCCCACGCTTCGGATTACATTCAAAAGTTATCTCAGATTAAGGTCCACAATTCGCATCAGCATTCGCTAAGGAACTAGCTCAGCTACTTGATTATGATGTCGCACTATCCACTGCATACCACCCACAAACCAATGGAGAAATGAAACAAGTAAACCAAGAACTGGAAACATACCTATGGATATTCTGCCAAGGACAACAAGACCAATGGAGCGAGCTACTCTCAATGGCAGAATTCAATCATAATTCTTTGGTACATTCTGTGACCAAACAAACCCCATTCCACCTAATGATAGGCTACGAATCAAGAGCTTATCCACCCATCGGAAAAACCCTTAACCCCACCCTCGAAAACCACCTGAAAGAATTAGGAAACACCAGAGATGAGGCACTTGCCGCAATCACCAACACCCAACAATTCTCCCACAACTTCCCAAAGTTCAAACCTTGGAAGAAAGGTGATAAAATGTGGTTATCAAATAAAAACCTTAAAACCTCCTACCTGTCAAAGAAACTTGGCCCAAAAAGGGAAGGACCCTTTTCCATCACGAAAGTACTCTCTCCCATAACCTATCAATTGGATTTACCCCCAAACTGGAAAATCCATGATGTATTCCATGCCTCTCTTCTTTCCCCATTTGTTCAAAATGATGAATATGAGATTGCCAGAACTCCGCCTCCCTCTGAGATTGTAGGTGATGAAGAAGAGTATGAAGTTGAGTGTATCATCAACCACAGGGGATACCCAGGATGCCAATTGTATTTAGTACAATGAAAAGGATACTCAATGGCAGAAAACACTTGGGAATCAGAGAACAACTTCACCCACATCGACGACACTCTCCAAACATATAAAAAGAGACACAAACTATGATCGACGATAAACAATCCACCAAATGCTGTGACTTCTACAAATTTTCCCTTACAACAAATAAACCAACAAAATACTCCTATAAGTTTTCACACATTTCGATCTTCATTCCAAAAAGAAAAAGACATTACAATCAACAACATATTCAAACCCATCAGTGCTACTGCCAAGAACACTATTGCCCTTACCACTACTAGCCCACCATTTCCTTCCTTATCATCAACTGAAACAACCTAAAAGAGTTGTGTCATCAGTCTAATCACCAGAGCCTATACCACTATCAAAGTGAATGGATATAGCAAGTAGACCCAGTTTCAAGGGTTTCAAGGACTCTTTCAGGGGATCCCTTCAGTGGGAAATCTCCAAAACTTCAGAACTGGGGAGCCAGCTCTGCAATCCTGGTCTTTATATACTATCCTACTGTATGTACATGTTTGGTTCTACCATAACAGGAACAACCAATAGGAATATTCTAAAGTATTAAGATATTCGTGAATACCTATGAATCTAAGATATATTCAGTAAAATATATATAAAAGGAAAGTGGCACCACTTGTGGCAGCCAATCATAATGGTTTCTGTTAAATATGAAATGAAACCTGTGCACACCAGTGCAAGGCAATGCATATACCCTGTACCCATCTAGAGTCAAGGTGAGTCATAGATAAGATGGATCATATCCATCAATAGGGTTAGATCCTGAATATGAAATATAAAGGAAATTAAAAGATGTCCGTTTACCAGCAGGTATAGATAAGAAGATCAGAAATAGAAGCCTGCGGTAATTAAATACTTGAGGTTCAAGCATATTCAACATGCATCTTCAATGAGGTGTGAAGTAGTCAATACTTCTGTGAAATGGATGTGGCAGCATGCTGCACACATGAGGCATAGACATGTGTTTACTGCATGTTTGTGGTTTCATGGAGATCTTATGGAAGATCCTCCGATGTCTAGTTTTCTATAAATAGTAAGTACTTCCCATGAATGCAGAAAAGCACTAAGTTCGATATAATAAAGGATTGACTAGCAATCCTAGTGTTTCTGTTAATAGGCGTCAAGCCTAGATGTCTTCAATAGATATTGTCATGAAGATCACATGACCAAGCATGTGACTGGTGTCATGATGTCATAAGCACGTGATCTAAAGGTCATGTGACTGTCGTAAAGTCGAAATAAAAGTTGAATAAAATAGAGTCATAACAGGGGAGAGGCAATCCTTCAAAGAGAGTTGTCTCGAGGTGGAGTAGACAGGTCGGGGATAGAGACGGGGGGATCTGTGTCATGTTGGTATGCATATACTTGGGCAGATGATAGGTCCTCCAGTTCAGGGGGGTCCAGTAATGTGGGGGAGAGGGATCTAGCAGGCTCAGTAGGGATGAAGGGATCAACATCCCCTCCATCATGGCCTGTTCTCTCTGCTGAAATTCAGGAGAGTAGAGGTGGCACTGGACTAGGAGGTGCAGTTCCTCTGCTAGTTCCGACAAGATCGAGAACCAACCTCCAGTTTCTGATGACTCTCCCTCGGACATTTGGAGTGAGTGGGCTGACAAGCTCCCAGACGAGTTTGTGGACACCGAGAAGAGGGATCTCCTCGATGACTCTGTGGAACCCTGCCTTGTGAAGAGACTGTCCAATGAGGACCCTGAGATAGACGAGGTTTGAGGTGAGGATGGGTTGGCGGTGAATGGAGAAGGGGCCAACATAGTCATCAGAGGAGTCTGCAGGATTATTGCGGATGGAGCGAATGTTGGCATACACCTCATAGGTGTTTATAAGGGTGGTGAGAGGGCATACTAATGCAGAGTGGCATCGCTTGATTAGCCAGGCTACTATATAGGGGGAGTTTAAGAGATTATGATAAAGGTACCCCCATTCTAATCTGGGGATAGATTTAAAGTTGTAGGCATTGCCTGCCTTTGCTGTAATGACGGGAACGTGTGGTTCTTGTCATGCACCAAGTGGATTACCCAAGGAGGGCCACTCCTTTTCCTCACAAAGGAGATCGACTGTGGCTCAATGCCAACATTTCCATAGCTGCCTACAGAGGGAACTTGGATATGAGGCATCAGTTCTGGAACGGAGAAGCAGAGGGAGCAACTTGGGGGAAAGAACCACTTGGGAATGCTGTCCCAGGATGGTGGAATATCCAAGCACCCCTGTTGCATCTAGAGGAGACCACACCTGCGCCAGAGTGGCCTACTGATCCCGCATGGATGTAATCACATCCATGCCTTTCCCTTATCTTGATATGAACTCTACTTCTTATCATTGGACTATAGTTTCTTTTTGATCGCACTCTTACACTGGTGCAATCCCTCCTTCCCCCACCTATGCTTATCACTGTAACCCTTTGCCCTACAGACAGCCTTCTCCCCTTCCTGTGATCTCTGTTTATGGTCATAGTAGTTCCCCATTCCCCTATAAATACGGCTGCCCATGTACAGTAATTCCTTAACTAGATCTACATTTAATCTACATGGTATTTGGTTCAATGATTGCCCCTTAAGTGAAGGTCATCGATAACGACTTACCAAAACCATCCCGGACTTCTATCAGTCTCCTGTCTACTGTTGAGTGACAGCTAGAACTTGGCAGTATCTTTGTGTCTTGGATCTATATCCGTAGATTGCATCACAAAAGATCTAGTTGAACCTTGTTCACTCCTTGTTCTACCAAGAAGAGTCTAGTGGGCCTCAATCCCCACTAGGGAAGATCTGTCAGAATTTACTCCACCGCTGATCTCCTGTTACGATCTCAGATAGAGATTACCTCAGTCACAGGAAGGACTGTTTCTGCACCACATGCTGGCTTTGGATGGGAAACGGATATGATGTGGATGTGTTGGACCCTCCTCCAGCAGAGGAACCAGAGTGGCCTGTAGCTGATGAGTGGTGATCGTTCCATGGGTGGAAAGTTGCTCGATCGGACCCCCTTATTCCCTTCTCGATACCCAAAAGCTGAGTTCCAATTTCCACCTCAGTATTGGGGACACTTTAGGTCATTGATCTACTTCAGATCTTTTGTCAATGACCTCTCCATTGATGTACCAATATTTTGGCTCTCCTCATGGAGGCCTCATTGCTTTATCTTCCATTTCCCTCTTCCAGTATATTAGGCATCACCAGCCCCTTTTCATCTACCTTATCTTCGGACTACCTCATTCCTTGCCTCATGTGAGGTGTAGCACTTATGGATCTTGATCTGCAGTGCCATTTCCTTTCTATAATAGGGATCTATACCTTAGGGGATCACTATAAATATGGTAGCCATCTGTACTTGTAGCCTCAGCTAGATCTACACAATCACAAGTGTAGTGTCTAGTTTCCTCAGTGTGAAAGAGTCACTGCAGCGATCTCCTCAAGGAATTCTATTAGTCTTCATGCTACTATTGAGTGCACACTGCAATAAAGGATCAGACTAGGTGTCATACTTGTCCAGCGTAACATCTCCCATCTAAGGGAGAAGAACAACAAAACGTCGACAACTCCTACCAACACCACCCAATCCCTGATTCATCTCAAAGACTTCAAATCGGAGGAAGCTCTACTACTCCTAGCTATCATCACAACCCCCAACCCCATTCAACCAGAATCTATTGTCACCCTTCTGAGAACCTACCTGCACCTCTGGCCCTTAATATTGAAACTGTTGCAGCCGACAGGACTCCAACTCCTGTTCCACCTAATACAGCTATGTCGCAATCAACAGAACCAGAATTAGCCCTGGATATCGACCCACCCGCAAGGAGGGAGAGAACCAGGATGTCAGAAAAAAGAGCAGGTTTACCAACAGACTTCTCTGGAGAATCAGAAGACGCAACATGGTGGATCATGACCATGGCCAATTACTTCTCCATAAATGATGACATCTACACCTACAATCAAGACAGAATCAATACTACCTTGAACAAGATGAGCAAAGGAAGAGGAAAGACGTTCTCAGAAGCATACTATAATCAGCGAGAGGCAGGAACGGTCCCAGATACTGAAGGCTGGAAAGCTTTCAAAGAAAGATTTCTCATGGTGTTTTCATCCAAGGAGGACCACTTGGACCATAGAAGGAAGTTAGCTGCTCTTAAACAGAAGGATAAAGACTCCTTCCCTATAACAAAAAGGTTGCAGGAATACACACAGGACTTCCAGCTCTATGCTGGGAAAGCAAAGATGACAGATGATACCGCCCTGATAGAATGGTTTGTCAGAGGCCTCAACCCGTTGATCACGGAAAAAGTCATAGCCGTAAAAGAGCCAGAAACCCTTAAAGATTGGATCGAAGCCAGTCACAGGCAAATAAGACAGATCGAGAGAGTTTGAGACCTAAAAGGGAATCAATACAAAGCGGAAGCACAGGACCCTAACACAATGGATGTCGATGTCATTAAACTATCCCCATTCAATCGCACTAAACACATAAAGGAAAATCACTGCTTCATCTGTCACAAAGTAGGGTGCTCTACCAGGAACCATCTATGACCAGGAACATCTTCCCACACTAAGTTCCAAAAGAAGGAACAGACTAAGGAAATCTCTGCTACCCCAGCACCATCAGCTATCGCCGATTATGTTAAAGCTCTCGGAGATAAAGACGTAAAAGAAGAAGACGTCATCAAGATTCTCAAAGAGGTGTATGAGGAACCTGTTTACTAAGGAGAAGAGGAGGAGGAAACCATCGCTAAAATAAGCACAGAAGAATTCAAAAACCGGGTAGAATGAGCAAAGGGTTTTTAATGAGGAGAGCTCAATCAGTGTGTAACTCTCCTAGGACCTGGAATGTACAATCACTAGAACGAAAGTCAATCACAATCCCTATTCAAATACTTTCAGGAACCACTGAATTAAAAGCCCTTGTTGACAGTGGAGCAACCAACTGTTTCATCAATGAACCAATAGCTCGGAAACTACAACTTCCCCTCACAAGACTCAAACTACGAAGGATTGCTGTCAATGTGGACAGAATATCCAACACCGGAGGAGATATAACCCATAAAGCCACTATCACCACTTCTATAGGAGGAAGAAGAGAAACCAGGGACTTCCTAGTAATCAAGAGTGGAAAGATGGACATAATCCTGGGAATGAGCTGGCTGACCAAACATAACCCAATAATTGATTGGGTTCATCAGAAGCTCAAAGGAGGAAACAAGAGTATCAATTCAGAGGAGCAGTGATACCTGATCAAGTACCTTACCACCAATTTAGTGGAGGACCCAAATGAAGAAGTACTTATCCGATGTTGCACAGATCAGGAAGAAATCTGCAAACTCACCATCTCCATGGACATTGCCCGAAAAGAGCAAAAAAAAAAAATAACTCTACCAGAAAAGTTCTGAAAATACCAACAAGTATTTTCCAAAGAAGCCATCACCACGCTCCCTTCCAAAAGAAATTATGACCATCATATCAACCTCCTTCCATCCTTCACACCCAGAAGAGCCAAAAACTACCCTTTAAACCCAGAACAAACAGAGGCATGCAAGCAGTTTGTAGAAGAGCATCTTAAAAATGGGAAGATTCAAAAGTCCAAATCTCCTCAGGCATCCCCTTTCTTCTTTGTCGATAAGAAGGACAGGAAACTCTGACCCTGCCAAGACTACTGATACCTAAACAAGCATATGATCAAAAATGCTTATTCCTTGCCACTCATCAGAGATCTGATCAACAAATTGAGAGGATCAAAGATCTTCACCAAAATGGATGTATGATGGGGATACAACAACATCAGGATAGTACTGGAGGACAGATGGAAGGCTGCCTTCATCACTCCCCTGGGATTATTTGAACCCACTGTGATGTTCTTCGGACTATGTAATTCTCCAGCCACTTTCCAAGCGTTGATGGACAACATCTTCGCCGATTATCTGGTGGAAGGATGGCTCATTATCTATATGGATGACCTCCTCATCCACTCTCCAGATCAAAGGACTCATGACGACAGGACAAAGAAAGTGCTAGAAAGGATGATAGAGCATAAGCTTTACCTAAAACTGGAAAAATGCTCCTTTGACACAGAAAGCACCAAATATCTAGGAATGGTCATATCCGAGGGACAAACAGAAATGGACCCCACCAAACTAAAAGCCATCAAAGAATGGAACCCCCCCTCTACTATAAAAGGAGTATGCTCCTTCCTAGGGTTTTGCAACTTCTACCGGAAGTTCATCAATGGATTCTCCACCAAAGCTAGACTCCTCACCAAATTAACAAAAAAAGAAACAAAATGGTCATGGGGACCCCCACAAGAGAATGCCTTCCGAGAATTACAGAAACAATTCCTAGAACAACCCATACTAGCCATCCCTGACCCCAGCAAACCATTCTTTGTAATGACTGATGCCTCCTTAGTAGGAACAGGGGGAGTATTGATGCAGAAAGATCTCAATGGAGATCTCCATCCTTGTGCATACAGATCCAGCACCTTATCACCTGCGGAACGAAACTATAACATCTACGACAAGGAACTCCTGGGGGTAATACATGCACTCGACGACTGGAGACACTACCTAACTAGAACTGATTACCCAGTGACACTCCTAACGGATCACAAAAACCTCCTATACTTCAAAGAGGCATGAAAACTCTCCAGATGACATGCATGATGGCAACTATTCTTACAAGAATACGATCTAGTATTCCATTACCTCCCAGGAACATAAATGGGCCTGGCAGATGCCTTATCACGAATACCAAACCCAAACCTTGATAATGACAACAATCAAATCCGTCTTCTCCCGGAAGAACTATTTGTTAATCAAATAGATCTCATGTTACAAGACAAGATTAAGGTTTCATCAGAAAAAGACCCACTGGTGCTGAACGCACTACAACGTATGTACCAAGAAAATCACATCCCCAACAAATCTCACCCCTCGGACTGGACATACGAAGAGGGACAATTATACTTCCGCCACCACCTCTACATACCCCCTGATGCACGAAAAGATCTGGTCCATTTGATCCATTCATCCGCCGCTGGGGGACATGGTGGACAACACTGAACGATTCAACTCCTATCCTGCGATTATTGGTGGCCAGGACTCTCCACTTTTGTCAGAAAATATATCACTGGATGCCCAACATGCCAGCAAAACAAGAATATCAACAACCCATCTCACCCTCCACTAGTCCCTATCCCCACCACCAGCCCCCACCCCTTCCACACCATCTCTATGGATATGATCACCAATCTACCCCTTTCCCAGGGGTCAGACTCTATATTGGTCGTGGTGGACCACGGACTTAGCCGGGGGGCAATTTTCATCCCAACTACCAAAACGGTCAACGCAGCAGGAGTAGCAACCTTATTTTTTAAGCATGTATTCCCATGCTTCAGATTACATTCGAAAGTCATTTCCAACAGGGGCCCACAATTCGCATCCACCTTCACCAAAGAACTGGCTCGACTACTCAACTATGACATAGCACTATCTACAGCCTATTACCCACAAACTAACAGGGAAACAGAACAAGTCAACCAGGAGTTAGAAACCTATCTCAGGATATTCTGCCAAGAACAACAAGACCTCTGGAGTGAATTACTCCCAATGGCAGAATTTAACCATAACTCCTCAGTACATTCCATAACCAAACAAACCCCGTTCCACCTAATGATGGGCTATGAACCACGAGCCTACCCCCCAATAGGAAAAACATTCAATCCCACTCTAGAGAATCGACTTCGACTCCTGAAAATGGCCAGGGATGAAGCATTAGCTGTGATCACCAACGCCCAACAATTCTCTCACAACTACCCAAAGTTTAAACCTTGGAAGAAAGGTGATAAAGTATGGTTATCCAATAAAAACATTAAAACCTCCTATCTGTCAAAGAAGCTCAGCCCAAAAAGGGAAGGACCCTTCCCCATCACGAAAGTACTTTCTCCCGTAACTTATCAATTGGATTTACCCCCAAATTGGAAGATCCATAACGTATTCCACACATCCCTTCTTTCCCCATTTGTCCAAAATGACGAATACA
>JBBPJU010000621.1:0-19679 GCA_038088875.1 Austroboletus festivus
CCCCCATATCACTCTTCCCCCCTCCCCCTCCCCTCCCATATCTCTCAACAGACCTATGCAGTGTTGTATATGGCAGAAAAAACTGTATGCTCTATAGTGACTGTTGAAGTCTGATTTAATTTTTTAGACTGACTCTGTACAGAGGAGGTACTCTGTACAGACCTCACAGATCTCTCCAGACTTCCAGATTCTGTGAACTCTGTGAGCAAAAAGGCTGTTTTGCTGATGACTGGAAGGGCTATCTGTCTCAAAACTGTTTATTCATATGCGACTTTAACCTCTTTTTTATGTACTCGCATACTGGTTGTGATGGTGCATCAGCAGATGCAAAAATCTGGCATGAGGCCCATTCAGAAGACTTGTGGATATCACATGGGAAATACTTGCTTGCAGACACTGGGTTTGGCACCTCAGATGTCCTTCTTGTGCCATACTGTGGCGTCTGATACCACTTGAAAGAATGGCTTTAGGCATGGAGCAGGTAAGTTCATAATCTAAATTAGAAATATGCTCACATCACTGTGTGCAAAAGGCCACAGAATCATGAAGAGCTGTTCAACTTACATCACACCGCTCTTCGAAATGTCATCGAGCGTATTTTTGGCATTCTAAAACATCAATTTCGATGTCTTCAAATACCCCTCGAATATGATATGTATACTCAAGCACATCTTCCCATTGCATTATGCATGCTCCACAATTTTATACGTAGATATGATCCGGATGTTCCTTTTGACCCTGATCTCACAGATGGATATAATTTTGAAGATGGTGGTGACCTTAGAGCCCTTGGTGATGGGGTGCCTGATGCAGCCAAGCGCCATTGCGCAGATGAGTGTCGTGACTGAATCGCCTAGGAGATGTGGGATGACTATCAGGCTGAGCTCAAATGTTGTGGGTTGTTGTGATGAGAAATAAAAACATGTATTGTACAAAAAAAAACAATACAGAGTGTACATCAGATAATATTGTTCAGTCAATGGCCATCATATCTGACCCACCGACTCTGTGAGAAATATCTGCCAACCTGCGTAAGAGCCACACCTTCCTCTCTTCCTCTTCAAATTTACAAAATAGAATAGCTTGATTCTTGTTCTCAGAAAGGGCAAGGTACTCGCCAATGTCAACTCGTTGCACAGCTGTGAGTTCCAAGTGGCTATTCAAGATTTCTACTGCGAGTGACAGACTGTTGAAAGTGGGGGCAATATTGCAAGACATCTCTTTGATGGATGAAGCGATCTCCTTCATGGCAGCACTGCCCACCTCCTGCGCCTTTGCGGTGGCTGACATACATTGTCACTTGCGTGCAGAGCTGGTTTCTGATGTAGCAACAGACCCCATAATTTTTCTCTTTGCATTGCTGGTGCCAGTCAACACCAATGAAGTGGGAGAGGGTAAAGCTCCAGCTGTTATGGAATGGTGGAGATGCCCCCCTACTCCATATCCCGAGGAGCTGGACGCCCCATCTTTTTCTTTCTTCAGAGGGGGGGACACCGACCTGGTGGCAGACTTTTCCAGCAGGTTGGCTTAGGGGGAATCACTAGAGCATTGGAACGGCAGCCCACCTCTGCTGGACAACCAGGAGAACATTGCCCCGGGGGAAGAGAAGTGGTATATCTGGGACATTGAAGAGGTAGTGAACTTCTTCCGGAGGAGAGGGGACCTGTTTCCCTTCTGTTGAAGGGGACCCTAACGGACGGACGTTTCATTTCTTTCTCTCATCTTTCTCTTGTCATCCAGTCTCCCCGCATAACAAACCCCCATCAGATCTGATACCCCACAGACTTGTCAGTTACCTAGCCACCCTTTCCCACTCCACACAGCATATGCTGGCTTAGGTATTACTTCCTTTTTTTCCAATCAGATCTGACAGTTTTGATTATGGACAAGGAAGGTGACCTCTCATGCTCATGGGAGGAATTCCACACACTACCCTTCCCTATTCATCCATAGGCAGTGCGTGATTAAACTTAATATACCAAATGGACACTTTTCCATTCTCCATTCCACTTACGGAAATGGACAAGTTCCCCTTTTGACATCTGGTTCTGAAGGGGGGCTTTCCCACACACTATCCCCTTTCATATATAAGTGCCTATGTACATTAGGATATTCCTTAGTTAGATTCTATGCAATCTTATGCGGAATCTACTGTACCTTGAAGCGGTGGACAGTTTACTGTTTCTCGAGAGAGTTCTTACATGACAAGCATTAGCCCTTTGGCTCCTCCTCCACTCTGAGTTCCTCGCTGCCCATCTAGCGCTCTTCTCCGTCATCGTAGAGTTCAGACCAAACCTTCGAGCCTTCGATCGAGCAACAGAGAATAACTGGAGACTCCACGTTCTGCATTCCATATCAAAAGAATCTAACTCTCCTCCCGGTCCCCCCGTTTCATCAGGAAGGGATAACCTACCGCCAAGATTTCATGGCAACCTGGATCAGATGATGAGCGCCCCAACACCCCCACCTCAGAGTCTATTTGAAGGACCCCTATCCCGGAGACACTTCGAGTCCCCCAGAGTAGACCAACTCCTCGAACTCCTCCTCTCACCCACCCCCATCCCACACTGAGTGCTCCTCAACTTACTCGCAGATCACCCTCATTTGCACTACCTCCTTTCCCAGCTGAGCACACCAGAAGCGCGCCCGTTCATAAGGGACTGGACCTCCCACAATGCCACGAGACTATATCTGGAGGCTCTTCACTGCAGACTACTTTCCCAGCAGCACTGCACCCTACCCCCAGATAC
The DNA here is from genome assembly GCA_038088875.1 of Austroboletus festivus. NCBI lineage: Eukaryota > Fungi > Basidiomycota > Agaricomycetes > Boletales > Boletaceae > Austroboletus > Austroboletus festivus. The sequence continues at coordinate 2,751 of JBBPJU010000621.1, forward strand.
CAGCTCCTGGAGTACTTCTCTGCCCGCCCGTCCACCCACATTTATCCAGTCTCTGACCCCCACATCCAAGCCCTCCTTGAGCAGACCGAGCAAAAAACTGAGCAAATCTGGTCTGCCAACACTGCCCAATGGGAACTAGCCAATGTGAAGATAGATATGGAGAACCTGCTGGAGGAAACAACACTCATTCCCTATCAAAGGACGGCTGGAGGAACCATGGAAAAAGTACTGGAGATCAAAGCTGCCCTTCCGGCAGACTTTTTCAGAAACAACAAGGACGCCCAGTGGTGGATAGCTGCCATGGAAAACTATTTCATGATAAATGGGCACATCTACGCTGAAGACGCCAGCAAGATCATCACCGCATTGAACAAGATGTCAAAAGGAAGGAGGAGGATATATGCAGAATCATGCTATCTACAGCCCGACAAAGAAAAGTCGTGGACGGAGTTCGTAAAGAAGTTCACTGCCTCTTTTATCTCCAAGGAGGAGAAAGCCGATGCTAGACGGAAGATCGCCAGCCTCCAACAGAAGAGGGGTGGATCGACAATCAAATTCACTCAGAAGTACATACAAGACTTCCAACTACTGGTCACTAAGTCCAGAGTGACCAACAAAGGAGCCCTCTGTGAATGGTTCATAAGAGGGCTAAACAATGACTTAACCAGGGACATTATTCAACTAAACAAGCCAACCACCATAAAAGGGTGGATAAAATCGGCCCAGAAACAGGTTAGGCAGTTGGAAAGGATAAGAGATCTCGGGGGAGGAAGATTCTCTTATCAAGGAAACAGCTCCCACTGATTGGCCAAAGATCCCAATGCCATGGATGTTGACGCCATCCAATTAACCCTGGTCGAGCGTGCCAAGTACATCAAGAACAACCTGTGCTTTATTTGCAAGAAGAAAGGATGCTCCACAAGGAACCACAAATGCCCTGGGTCGTCGAAGGAACCTCCTATAGGCAAGACCTCAGACTCTCCTTGGGAGAGGGTGTGCGAGGTGAAGGAAGAAAGTCTGCCAGCTACTTCCAACAAGGACGAGACATCCGAATATATCCAGAAAATACTCTCAACAAAGAAAGGATCCAAGAAGAAGATTCTGAATGTACTCTGACAAGTGTACAAGGAAGACCAATTTGCCGAAGAAGAGAGTGAGGAGGAGAACACACGAGAAGTTGCAGATGAGCGAATCAACATTCTCTCCACTGAAATTCTGGATCATATTGCTAAAGTAAAGCGTTTTTGAAGGGGAAATGGTGGTCAATGTCCAAATCCTCAAATAGTCCACCAGATATAATAACTTCAAAGGAGCGCTGCTCCATGACCATAAATGTACAAGTATTAACTGCATCTGGAACCATCGACACCAAAGCCCTGATCGACAGTGGAGCTACTGGCAACTTTATAAGTGCCAAGTGGGCGCACAAATGGAAAATCCCCCTTTCCCCACTAAAGAAACCGCAGCTAGCCATAAATGCCGATGGCTCGTATAACACTGGAGGAAAGATTACTCAACAGGGGTTTATTTCAATAACCATCGGAGGGAGGACCCGACGAAGGGGGCTGATGGTTCTAGGGGAAGGAAAGACCCCCATCATCCTCAGGATGGCCTGGTTAGCTAAAGAAAACCCCATTATCGATTGGGAGAAAAGAGAGATCTTTCTTCCAGATTCAAGTCCTGAAGACCTCCCCTTACAGATAGCACAGAGATATCTGGCAAAATATATTTCCGACAATTTAGATAACCCCTCGGAGGAACTAATCATCAGAGAAGCCCTCATGGACGAAGATATCTGGAAAACCATGATCTCTACCACTCTCACAGAGAGAGAGGAATGGAAAAAGGTCCAACTCCCATCAGAATATAAACAATTTGTGGAAGTCTTCTCTGAGAAGGTGGCAACCACAATGCCACCATCGCAGGCATATGACCACAAGATAGAACTCATCCCCAAATTCTCCCTGCGGAGAGTCAAGAACTACTCCCTAAATCCTAAAGAAACCACCGCCTGCCAGGAATTTATCCAGAAACATTTAAAAAGCAGAAAAATAATCCAGTCGTCTTCTCCTCAAACTTCCCCATTCTTCTTCATGAAAAAGAAAGGCGGAAAGCTCCATCCCTGTCAAGACTACTGATACCTGAACTCCATGACCATAAAGAACACCTACCCTCTCCCCCTCATGGTGGACTTGATAGACAAAGTATGGCACTCAAAGATCTTCACCAAGATGGACGTCAGATGGGGATACAACAATGTTCACATAGCAAAGGGGGATGGATGGAAAGCCGCCTTCATCACTCCATTCGATCTCTTCGAACCAACGGTAATGTTCTTTGGGTTGTGCAATTCCCCAGCAACCTTCCAAGCCCTGATGGACGATATCTTCGCCGACTACCTCACTGAGGGATGGCTAATTATTTACATGGACAACTTGTTAATCCATTCTGCCGACCCAACGGCCCACCATAAACAGACCAGAAAGGTCCTCACCCGACTTGCCCAACACCAATTGTTTCTGAAACTAGAAAAATGCACTTTCAACATTCCCCAAGTGGAATACCTCGGGATGATCCTCTCGGAGGGAAGCATAGCTATGGACCTGGTTAAACTGTGGGCAATAGAAGACTGGAAACCCCCACAGACGGTCAAACAGGTCTGATCGTTCTTAGGGTTCTGTAATTTCTACTGAAAGTTCATCCCGAACTTCTCCAACCTCACCAGACCCCTCACCTCCCTCACCATGAAAGGGAAGCAGTGGGACTGGACCGCTATGGAGGACGATGCCTTCACCGCCCTAAAAAGACTGTTCCTCCATGCTCCAACCCTGCGACACCCCAACCCTTCCCACCCCTTCTGGTTGATGACCGATGCCTCTCTTGTTGTCGCGGGCAGGGTGTTAATGCAGAAAGATGGAAATGGGGACCTCCACCCCTGCACCTACCGGTCCTCTACCTTCTCCTCCACCGAGTGCAACTACAACATCCACGACCATGAACTCCTGGCCATAATCTTCACCCTGCAGGATTGGCAACACTATCTTACAGGCACAGCCCACCCCATCACAGTCCTCACAGATTACAAAAACTTAACCTACTTCTGCGAACCGCGCCACTTGTCCCACCGCCACACCCAGTGGCAACTATATCTTCAGGACTTCGATCTGAAGCTCATACACACCCCCGAAGGCCAGATGGCCCCCACAGACATGCTTTCCCACCCCGATATCATCGACATCGACCAGCCTCCTCTCCAGCTTCTGGATGACGAGGTCTTCATCCGCAGCATCGACACTGCCCTAGCCGCTGTTACGATTTCTTTCTTCTTTTACGCATAACCACTGTACCGACTCTAGCTTTTCATTTCCTCTTGGATAATCCTACTAGGGATAAGTCCAATTCGCTTTCAGGCTGAGTCATACCATCTTATTCATGCTTATTCATTTATATCTGGTAATCGGCCCGATTACTCAGTTACTAGATGTCATCATGAGTCATTCTTCCGATCTTCTGACTCATCGATTATTCTTCAATGTTCTATCGCATTCTATATGACTCATCTATGGACAGCCCTCTTTCCATTCAAGGCAGTATTCCCACACTGCCTCTCATTCCAGTCCACTATATAAGCTCGTCTCTCTGCTGCCATGTACTTTAGTCTAGTTCTCCCTTACAATCACATCTCTTGTGCTTGTCCCCTTGTCAGACTCCTGAGTGTTCTCTTCCACTCAGCCTCCCTGACCCTAGTCTTTGTCCTACTCCAAGTGGACGCTATCCCTATTGAACTCTCCGAGTATTCACTAGACGATACTCAACACCGAACCCTTGACCCTAAGGGCTACGCTTGGACTTACCCAGTACAAGCATAACAGAACAAGTCAAAAGATTTCTAGCAGCGTGAGAAGAAGCTCTAGCAGCCCATGAACTAGCTAGACAACTGATGGCTGCACGTTCGAAGAAGACTTTTACGCCATTCGCTAAAGGAGATAAAGTTTGGTTAGAAGCGCAGAATTTGAAAAGGAATATAGATAACCTGAAGTTTGCACCCAAGAGAGAAGAACCCTTTACCATTGTTCAGGTGTTATCCCCTATCTCTTATCACTTACGTCTTCCCAGTACCTGGAAGATTCACCCCATCTTTCATGCCTCCCTTCTCACCCCTTATCACGAGAACAACGTCTATGGAAAGAACTTCCCTAGACCACCTCTGGAGTTAATAGAAGGCAAGGAAGAATATGAAATCGAAAAGATAATACGTCATCGTGGAACTCCATCAAACTGCTTCTATTTGATCTGATGGAAGGGATACTCTGCTGAAGAAGACTCATAGGTCCAGGAGTGGAACATGAAAAATGCAAAGTCTGCCTTGAAAGAATATAAAAACTGTCATCCTTCTCTTTCGTCTCCCTAGCCTCTACCTTCATTGACGCTACCACCCTTCAGATTTCTCTATTCTCAAAATGTCTTCCATTACTTTCGTGTCTTTTTTCATTGACACTCCTGCTTCGACTCCTATCCGTCCTGTTACCCCCCTAGTTACCCTTGATGCCATCACTGCTACCGCTATGGACATCTACACCACCACTACAATTCCTCCAGGCATGCCTTATCCCCCTATGCACGCCGACCCTATGACTGAAACCCTCCTCACCACTACTCTCAGAGAACGAGTTTATACCGAGATTCTTCGCCACCCCAGACATGCTCTTGCCATCAATGATATCCTTCATCCCCACTCAGCACTCCATAACCTATTTATGGCCCACTTAGGATGCGGAACTCTTGAAACGATGAGTTGTGTCATGACTTCCAACGCTCATATGGGACTGTTTACTTCTAAACTGCAATGGATAGGAATGGATATTCAATGCCTCCTTGAAAATGCTATGCATCAGCTAGACATGACCCACCTATTAGAACGAATCGAAGAAGTAGCCAGGGAGAAAAGTGAACGACACCGCGCCACTGCCACCCCCTCAGCCTCATCATCACCTCTCACTCGGGAGGAACAAATCCTCTTAGATCAAGTAGAAGCCTGGTGGTCCGGTGACGACAACACTCTCCCTCTATTGCCTCAACACCCCTGCTACCATGAAGCCTGCTTTTCTTGCCATCGTTTAGGTCATGTCAGAGTAGACTGCATTTTCCACCAATGTGCTCATTGCCTTAAATGGCGACCTGGTTATATCCAGCATTCCTGTCCACTCCGCTGTCATACTCCCTCTCAGTCCTCCTCATCATCATCTGTTTCCTCTGCATCACATCGAGCAACCACCCGTTTTGCACTACCTGTTCCACCTCCACCTGGAATTCCGTTCCCTCGCCGAAGTATGGGACATGGCCATCCCAGAAGATCTCCTCCTCGTCCTCATTCTCCAAGCCCTCAGTCAGAAGGCTCCCTTATCAACATGTATGATCCTGTTGCCGAGTCCAACATGACAGGGGATGTCTGTGACATTTAAGTTGAGACTAAACTGGCTGCTGTGCACTGGCTCAACTAGATGTCTCTCACAGTAGCTTCGAGTATACAAAGGGGGTAATGTTACGATTTCTTTTTGATTTCTTTCCTCGTACTTGTATAACCATTGTACTGACTCTAGCCTTTCGACTCCTCTTGGATAATCCCACTTGGGATAAGTCCAATTCATCTTCAGGCTGAGTCATACCTTTTATTCATGCTTATCCATTTGTACTTAGTAATCAGCCTGATGACTTAGCTGTTAGTTGTCATCATGAGTCATCTTCTTATTTTCTGACTCATTGATTGTTCTTTGACATTCCATCACATTCTATATGACTCATTCACAGACAGCCTCATTTCCATTCAAGGCAGCGTTCCCACACTGCCTCTCATTCCCCTCTACTATATAAGCCTGGCTGCTTGCTGCCCTGTACCTTAGTCTAGTTCTCCCTTACAATCACATCTCTTGTGCTTGTCTCCTTGTCAGACTCCTGAGTGTTCTCTTCCACTCAGTCTCCCTGACCATAGTCTTCGTCCTACTCCGAGTAGATGCTTCCTATCTTGAACTCTTTGAATATTCACTAGACAATACTCTTCACCGAACCCTTGACCCTAAGGGCTATGCTTGGGCTTACCCGGTTCAAGCATAACACTCAATGCCAACATCGCCATGGCTGCCTATGGAGGCAATCCGAACGGACGGCACCAGTTCTGAAATGGAGAAGCAGAGGGAGCTACCTGGGGAGAGATGCTTGAACAGGAGGCACAAGTACCTGAGTGGTGGAACATGCAGGCCCCGCCTGCACTCCTGGAGGAAACCACACCTGTGCCAAAATGGCCCATCGACCCTGCTTGGATGTGACACATCCATGCCTAGATCTCGCTGTATGTATTCCAATTTGTCCCTTATCTTTGTTATCTTTCGGACTATATTTCCTTTGCGATCGCACCCTTACACTGGTGCAATCTTCCCCATCCCCCATTTCCTTTATTACCTATGCAACCCTCAACCCTACGGACAGTCCCCTACCTACCCATAACCGCCTGTTATGGTCATGGCAGTGTTCCCCTCCCCTATAAATACAACTGCCTTGTACAATAGTTTCCTTAACTAGATCTATGTTTAATCTATGTGGTATTTGGTTCAACGGCTCCCCCTATCAGTGAAGGTCACTGCAAGACTTACGACTATCCCAGACTTCTATCAGTCTCCTGTCTACTGTTGAGTGACAGCTGAACATCAGGGATTCTTTGTGTCTCAGATCTATACCCGTAGATTGCATCACAAAAGATCTAGTTGAACCCTCGTTCACTCCTTGTTCTACCAAGAAGAGTCTAGTGGGCCCAAATCCCCACTAGGGAAGTTCTGCCACCATTTACTCCGCCGCTGATCTCCCATCGGAGGGAGAAGAGAATCAGAATGTCAACAACTCCTTCCGAAACACCCCTACCCCCGATTCGTCTCAAAGACTTCAAATTGGAGGAAGCTCTACTACTCCTATCTATCATCACAACCCTCAACTCCATATGACCAGAACCTATCATCGCCCTTCTCAGAGCCTATCTGCACCTCTGGCCCTTAACACAGAAACTATTGCAGCCGATAGGAATCCAACTCCTATCCCACCTAATACAGCTACATCGCATCCAACAGCAGAGGATATCAACCTAGACATAGACCTGCCCATTATGTCTAGACAGAGAACCGAAAAGCGAGCTGGGCTACCAGTAGATTTCTCTGGAGATGGAGAAGACACTTCATGGTGGATCATGACCATGAGCAACTATTTCAGCATGAACGATGATATCTACACCTACGATCAGGATTGGATCAATACTGCCCTGAATAAGATGAGCAAAGGAAGAGGAAAAACGTTCTTGGAAGCATACTATAATCAGTGCAAAGATGGGACGATTCCAGATACAGAAGGATGGAAAAAGTTCAAGGAATGATTCCTTGAAGCATTCTCATCCAAAGAGGTCCACTTGGACTATAGGAGGAAGTTAGCTGCTCTAAAACAAAAGGATAAAGAATCCTTCCCTACAATGAAAGGATTGCAGGAATATATGCAGGACTTCCAGCTCTACTCCAGAAAAGCAAAGTTAACAGATGATGCCGCTCTAATGGAATGATTCATCAGGGGCCTTAACCCCTTAATTGCAGAAAAAGTCATAGGAATAAAGGAGCTGGAAACCCTTAAGGACTGGATCGAATCCAGTCACAAGCAGATGAGACAAATTGAACGAGTCAGAAACCTGAAAGGGAATCAATTCAAAGCCCAGACCACAGCACAAGACCCTAATGCTATGGACGTCGACATCATCAAACTATCACCGACTAATCGGGCCAAGCACATAAAGGAAAATCATTGCTTCATTTGTTACAAAGTAGGGTGCTCCACAAGGAATCATCCGTGGCCAGGAACATCTTCCCACCCCACCAGCAATAAGTTCCAAAAGAGGGAACACACCAAAGAAGTCTCCAACACCACCCCTGGATCATCGGCAATCACCGATTACATTAAGGTTCTCGGAACTAAAGATGTCAAAGAGGAGAACATAATCAAGATCTTAAAGGAGGTCTACAAAGAACCCATCTACCAAGAAGAGGAAGAGGAGGAAACCATTGCAAAAATCAGCATGGAGGAATTAAGGGCACGAGTGGAAAAGGCTAAGGGTTTTTGATCCGGAGAGCTCAGTTAGTGTGTAACTCTCCTACGACCTGGAATGTACAATCTACGGAACGAAAGTCAATCACAATCCCCATTCAAATACTTCCAGGAACCACTGAAATCAAAGCCTTAGTTGACAGTGGAGCAACCAACTGCTTCATTAACGAGTCTATCGCCCGCAAACTATGACTACCCCTCACTAAACTAAAGATCAGACAGATTGCCATCAATGCCGACGGCTCTTCCAACAAGGGAGGAGATATCACTCACAAAACCACTATCACCACATTCATTGGAGGAAAAAGGGAAACAAGGGATTACCTGGTGATCAGAAGTGGTAAAACCAACATGATACTCGGAATGAGCTGGCTAGCCAAACACAATCCAGTCATCGACTGGATCAACAGGGAACTAAAAGGAGGAAAAAGGAGTCCCAACCCAGAGGAACAGAGGTATCTAATCAAGTATCTAACCACAAATCTGGCTGAAAAACCAAATGAGAAAGTCCTCATCCGATGCTGTACTGAGGACATGGAGGAGATCAACAAACTCACAATATCTACGGACCTAGCCTGAAAAGAACAGAGAGACAGCGTAACTCTACCAGAAAAATTCCAACAGTACCATACAGTATTCTCGGAAGAAGCTATGACTATGCTTCCCCCCAAAAGGACCTATGACCACCATATTGATCTCCTCCCCTATTACAGAATGATGGAGGCGCCCTCCCACCCCCTACTCAGACGCGCTGGACGTGCCGTCTTTTTCTTTCTTCGAGGGAGGGATGATGGACATTCACAATAATTTTGCCAGTGGAGTCGCTTGGGGGGAATCCCTGGAATGCTGGAATGGATCGCCCCCACTCCCCAAGAACCAGGAGAATGTCCCACCCAGGATGGAGGAATGGTTCACTTGGGATATGGAGGTGGCAGACTTCTTCCGCTGACATGGAGATGAGTTCCCTTTCTGTTGAAGGAAGGGGACTATAGACTTTCTGGTTCCCTACTTTTGTCTTTCCATATCCAGAGCCCCTGTTATGATCTAATACCCCCCCAGCCATGTCAGTTACCTAGTTGCCCACACCCACTCCACACAGCATACGTAGACTCAGGTATTACTTCCCCTTACTCCGATCAGATCTAACAGTTCATTTATGGACAAGGAGGAAACCTTCCAAGACAGAAGGGATCCCACACACTGCCCTTCCCTTTCCATCCATAGGCAGTGCGTGATTAAACTTAATATACCAAATGGATGCTTTCCATTCCCCATTCCTTTTCTGGAATGGGTAGAACTCCTAAATCGAGATCCTTCTCGATTGAGAGGACTTTCCCACACACTTCCCCTTTTAGTATATAAGCACCTATGTACGTTAGGGTGTTCCTTAGTTAGATTCTACGCAATCTTATATGGAGTCTGCTGTACCTTGAAGAGGTGGACAGTTTACCCCTTCTTGAGAGAGTCTTGATCCGGCAGGCACTAGTCCTGTGTCTGATCATCCGATCGGAAGCCTTATCTGCGCACCTCACTATCTTCTCCATCATCGCTCAGTACGGGCTGAACCTATACACCTTCAACCTTCTCTCAGAGAACACGCGTAGACTTCATGTCTTGCGTTCCGTATCATCCCCTCATTTACCCCTCAACAAGCAAAGAACTACCCTCTCAACCCAGTACAGACAGAGGCCTGTAAAAAGTTCATCGAAGAACATTTGAAATCCAGAAAAATCCAACCATCTAAATCCTCTCAAGCGTCCCTATTCTTCTTTGTCAATAAGAAGGATGGCAAACTCCGACCCTGCCAAGATTACCGATACCTAAATGAGCATACTGTCAAGAATGCTTACCCCTTACCCCTAATCGGAGATCTGATCGACAAACTCAGGGGATCGCGAATCTTCACGAAGATGGACATAAGGTGGGGATATAACAATGTATGAATAGTACTGGAAGATAGATGGAAGGCAGCTTTCATTACACCCATGGGGTTATTTGAACCCATGGTGATGTTCTTCGGCCTGTGCAATTCCCCTGCCATGTTTCAGGCCCTCATGGATGATATCTTTGCCGATTATCTAGCCGAGGGATGGCTAATAATATACATGGACGACCTCCTCATTCATTTCCCTGACCAAAAGACCCATGACAAATGAACCAGAAAGGTTCTGAAAAGAATGATGGAGCATAAACTCTATCTTAAACTAGAAAAATGTTCCTTCAACACCACAACCACGGAGTATTTAGGAATGATAATCTCTGAAGGACGTATGGAGATGGACCTAGTAAAATTAAAAGCGATTTGGGAGTGGAATCCCCCTACATCGGTCAAAGGAGTTTGCTCCTTTCTGGGGTTCTGCAACTTCTATCGAAAGTTCATAGAAGGATTCTCAACTAAAGCATGCCCTCTCATTGAATTGACAAAGAAGAAAGTAAAATGGCAATGGGCAGAACCACAAGAAGCCGCATTCCAGGAACTACAGAAACAATTCCTAAAGCAACCTATCCTTTCCATACCAGACCCAACAAAACCCTTCTTTGTTATGACTGATGCATCTCTGGTGGAAACAGGAGGAGTACTGATGCAGAAGGACATCAATCGGGACATGCATCCATGTGCATTCCGCTCCAGCACCCTATCTCCGGTGGAGCAGAATTACGACATCTATGACAAGGAACTTCTGGGAGTCATCCATGCCTTGGACAACTGGCAACATTACCTAACCGGGACCAATCACCCAGTCACCCTCCTTACGGATCACAAAAACCTCCTATACTTCAAGGAAGCCCGGAAACTGTCCCAATGACACACACAATGGCAATTATTCCTACAGGAATACGACCTTATCTTCCACCATCTCCCCGGGACCCAAATGGGTCCAGCTGATGCCTTATCCAGACTCCCCAACCCAAATTTAGCCAATGATAATATGGAACTCCGCCTACTACCAGAGGAACTATTCACCAACCAAGTTGATGTCGCCCTAAAAGAAAAAATCAAATCCTCCTCCAAAAAGGACCTGTTGGTTCTGGACACACTCCAATGTATGTACAAAGAAAACCATATCCTGGACAAATCCCACCCCTCAGACTGGATGTATGAGGGAGGACAACTATACTTCCACCACCAACTCTATATACCCCCCAAAGCCTGGAAGGAACTAGTCCACTCCATTTATTCCTCTGCTGCCAGAGGGCATGGGGGACAACACCAAACCATCCAACTCCTATCCAGGGACTACTGGTGGCCTGGACTCTCCACGTTCGTCAGGAAATACATTGCTGGCTGCCCTGTTTGCCAGCAAAACAAAAACATAAACAACCCATCCCATCCCCCCTTAATTCCTATTCCAGTCTCCAGTCCCCACCCATTTCACACCATTTCCATGGATATGATCACCGATCTTCCCCCTTCCCACGGATTGGACTCTATTCTTGTCGTGGTGGACCACAGACTTAGTAGGGGGGCAATTTTCATCCCAACAACAAAAATGGTGGATGCAGCTGGAGTAGCAGAACTATTTTTCAAATACGTATTCCCCTGATTTGGCCTACACTCCAAGGTCATATCCGACCAAGGCCCTCAATTTGCGTCTGCATTCGCCAAAGAACTAGCAAGACTCCTACAATATGACATCACCCTCTCCACCACCTATCACCTCCAAACCAATGGAAAAACTGAAAGAGTCAATCAGGAATTGGAAACATACCTGAGAATATTCTGCCAAGAACAACAAGATTCATGGAGCAAACTACTTCTGATGGCCGAATTTAACCATAACTCCTCCATCCACTCCACAACCAAACAATCCCCTTTTCACTTAATGATAAGATACGAACCCAGAGCCTATCCACCAATCAGAAAAACACTAAACCCAAACCTGGAAAACTGTCTAAAATCACTTGAGCACACTCGGGATGAAGCTTTAGCTGCGATCACCAATGCTCAACAGTTCACCCACACTCTCTCAAGGTTCAAACCATGGAAGAAAGGCAACAAAGTATGGCTATCCAACAAAAACCTAAAAACCTCCTATCCATCTAAGAAACTTGGCCCAAAAAGGGAAGGACCCTTTTCCATTACGAAAGTACTCTCACCTGTGATGTATCAATTGGATTTACCCTCAACTTGGAAAATCCATAACATATTCCACACCTCCCTTCTTTCCCCATTTGTCCAAAATGACAAATATGGGATCACCAGAATGCCACCTCCACCTGAGATCATAGGTGACGAGGAAGAATATGAGATTGAGCACATCGTCAATCACAGAGGATACCCAGGATGCAAATCCTATTTAGTCCAATGGAAAGGGTACTCCACATCTGTGAACACTTGGGAATCTGAAGGCAACTTCACCCACTCTGACAAAACACTCGCAGCATATAAAAGAAAACACAAAATATGATCGATAACAAAAACCCCACTGAACGCTGCGACTTCTATCAGTTCTCACTAAAAACAAATAAACCCACTAAATACATCCGCCGCTTCTCCCATATCTCTGTCTTCGTCCCAAAAAGAAAAAGACATTATGACCAACAACACCAAGAAACCCACAAGTACTATTGTCGGATCAACTACTGCCCCTATCACTATCATTACTAGCCCATCATTCCTTCTGTTTTTATTCGCCACTCCCTCCCTTTTCTTCTTCCTTATGGAAGACATTGGCTTCCTATTTCGATCATGTTACATTTCTGTATTTCTCTTCATTTTGATCTGTACACTGACAATCTCAATATCTCTGCTCACGCCACCATTCTCATCACTCTTCATGTCCCTTATTCTCGCCCTGGTCAAAGATGTCTTTAATCTCCAGATCCTCCCTCCCTCTTATAGATGAGTTGCCTATGCAGCCATCTTAGAGGATCCCCAAGGACTGGCTTTATTAGAAGTGAACCTCGAGCTCAGAAAACTATCCTCCATAGTTCTCCTCATCGAAACCTACTGCAGCTATGTCACCACCATACTCCTCATCGAAGAAAGTGAAACTACAAACATTACTGAGGCGATCGCAGAAAATCTCTGCATGGCAGGCGCTCAGACCCTCGACACGCTCCACTTCTGTGGACTGGGATTCTTTATCAAATGCCTCCCCGCCTCCACCTTATTTGGAAAGCTTTATCCCATCTATCTCCAACTTCCTGGAACTATGGGACAGCAAGGATTTATCGACATCGAACTTGCTGGACAGTTCGCCTTTCTTAATTAGTGCCATTTCCCATTTAAGAATCCAACGATTGGAGGGACTACCGGAGAATCGTGAGATAGCAAAGAGTGAGAGAATCTTCTTCCCATCCTGATTCATATCACCGAACCTCTTACAGAAGTTAAGGTGCCTGAAACTGCGGAAGAATCCAAAGGGAAAGTCTCTGAAACTCCACCGCAGCAACACTCCCTTCCTTCCACCCTGTCCCCCCACCCCATACCCAACCACCCCCACCGACCTAAGCGATCCCTCGCCACCCACATCACCAAGTACCGAAATGTCACCCCATACTCACCCATTGAGTCCTGCACATATCAATGCTATCAGTGTGGAAGCCCCACCCATCTCTGCCCCTCCTGCCCCTACTACACCTGCCCCTTCTGTCAGGAGGATGCACCAGGACACCCCCAACATCTCTGCCCCAGTCACAGAGAGGGTGGTGTTACGATTGCACTTTTCCAAGCCTTCATCGTAACTATTTATCAAGACGTTCTCACGGTCATGTGCTAGTCACATGCTACTATGACTTATGCCAAAGATCACGTGCACGGTCACATGATCTCCATCTCTATTTAACTCCAAGTTCTACTCTAAGCACTACAGATTGCTAGTCAATCTCTAATACTCAAGACTTAGTATTTTTCCGCTATCGTGGGAAATACTTACCATATTTATCCTTAGAAGGGGGATCCCTTTAACGATCCCAATTATGCCAAGTCACAACATGTGTTGTACATGTGTTGTCCTCACCCATGCCTCATGTGTGCAGCATGCTGCCACATCCATTTCACAGAAGTATTGACTACTTCACACCTCATTGAAGACGCATGTAGAACATGCATAAACCTCAAGTATTTAATTACCGCAGGCTTCTACTTCTGATCTTCTTATCTATACCTGCTGGTAAACATTATGTTTTCATTTCCTCTTATATTTCATATTCAGGATCTATTCCTATTGGTGGATATGATCCGTCTTATCTATGACTCACCTTGACTCTAGATGGGTACAGGGTATATGCATTGCCTTGCACTGGTGTGCACAGGTCCCATTTGATATTTATTATCAAACCTCTATGATTGGCTGCCACAAGTGGCACCACTTTCATTTGTCTTTATTATATTGATATATCTTAAGATTCATAGGAATATATGAATTCCTTAATACTTTGAAGTATTCCTATTGGCTGTTCCTGTTTAGGTAGAACCAAACATGTACATACAGTAGGATAGTATATAAAGATCCAGGAGCGCTAGACTGGATCCCCAGTTTAGTGGTCTTGGAGATTTCCCTCTCTAAAGACCTGAAGCACAAGAAGAGGTTGCCACCATACAACCTATTGGACCACTAACGCTTGAGGCGTTACGTTCAAGACATATTTATCAAGTAGACGTCAAGAACTCCTTCCTTCTATTCCCTGTGGCTTTCATCACCGACAGTGGCTCTGGTTGGTTGGTTAGAGATACAACTCTCAAGAGGTTGTTTCACCTGGTGATCACCTCCCCTTCTCCCCTCACCCCCCTTTCCTCGGATGATGAATGTGATTCTGAGTCAGGCTCGATCAGCTCGCTGGACTCCATGGAAATGAGGGCTGTACATTACTGCCAGCTGTTAGGTGTGATCGCCTCATTCAGAGACGAGATCGCTTAAGTGTGGGTGATCAATCATAAGGCCGAGTGGCCAATGCGCGCACCCCAACTCCACCTCTTGAACCATTTTGCTGACTTCCATCCTGAACTCTTCTGGTCAAAGGTCCGTGTTGACCCGCCAATCTTCGATTGCATTCTGGATGTGATTAGTGGGTGCCAAATATTCCATTCCATGTCAAATAACTCACAGTTATCTGTGGCTATCCAGCTGGCAATACTTCTGAACTGTGTAGGGCACTATGGAAATGCAGTAACACTGGAGGATGTGGCACAATGGGCAGGGGTATCTGTCGGCTCAGTGATCAACTGTACCAACCACATCATGGTTGCACTGTTGCAGCAGCATGATGACTTTGTAAGCCTACCGGGTTTGAGCTCTGATGACTTTGAACGGGCATATGAGTTTGTCGAGTCAAGGATGTGTGACAGCTGGCGGGGTGGAGTCTTTGCCACAGATGGATCAACATTTAACCTTTTCAAAAAACCGACCTTCTATGGCGACACCTTTGTTGACAGAAAGGGTCGCTACTTGTTAAACTGCCAGGTAAGTGCTTATGACGTACCAGATTGGTCGTTTGAGTTGAGCGATGTTGCCAGGACGTAGCTTCTCATGATGCCACACAATTTAATCATTGTGGACTATGGCCTTGGACATCCTGGTAGCGTCCATGATGCATATGCATTCCAAGGGACACACATTGCACAGAATGCTGAGGAGATCATAACAGCTGACCACTGGATATGGGTGGATTCAGCATATCCAACCAAGACCTGGTGTGTTGTACCATTCAAGGCCATTCGCAATGCACCGTTAACACGGCAGCAATGACACTTTAATTACTACCTTTCAAAGGTGAGCGTACCTCTTTAGCACTGATTACATCTCTAAACTGATCTCAGGTTCGAGTTCGTGTTGAGCATGCGTTTGTGGCCTTAAAGGGACGCTTTCAATCCTTGCGGGAATTGCGACTTTGTATATGCACGACAGATGACATGGAATACGCTGTGCGCTGGGTGCAATGCTGCCTAGTGTTGCACAATATGATTATCCGATTTGAAGAGAGTCTAGGAAAAGAGACGACTGTTGTGTGGGCACAACAACAGGCTCGTGACCTTGAACCCGACCTTGATGATGTCGTAATAACTGTTCCTACCGGGACATCAGGACAGCTATTCTGTTCAGTCTTGATGCAGTGGCTATTTGATGCACAGGGTTGGCGATGGATTGTGAGCAGCAGGGGGGGGTAGATACTGTGAATGAACAGAGATAGAGACAAAGACAACATACAACAAGGATTCGCCTACAATACATCCAGGTCCATGTCCCCCGAACTACCAGCGCTGTTGCTAACCTTGAGCCCCATATCCTTCATCATTCGCATGTAGGCCATCTTTGCGTTAAATAGCTCAATGCGGCGAGTTAACAAACATTCCGCTGACTCTTTCAATTTGAGATCAAGGAGTTTGAGCTCCTGCTTGTGTTTGAAATCAGTCTTGGCATTGAATACCCTAGCGTTCAGCTCAGCATGCTGAATCTCGAGCTCTTTCTTGCGGATCGAATAATTATAGTGCTGTGCAGACCGAATAGACCCAGCCAAGTCTCCTTCAAGAATATCACTCGCCTTCTCCAAGGCCTCGAGCTTTGCCGCAAAGACGTTGGTGCCAGCAGCTGAAGGAACTGTCATTCGCTTGATAGTCGACGACCCACCGGTATTGTTCAACATGTCAACAGAGCGTTTGAGGCTGGAAATTGAACTGGAGGATGAACACGGAGGGCAGGGATAAGGGCTGTGTCGTACAAAGGCGTTGCGCCCTTCACGCATTGGAGTCTTCCCCTTTGCAGATGAAGGGGATCCACTTGGGCTGGGGTGAGATGGTACCTTTTGGGATGACCGTTAGTTACTTTCTTCGAGTGCCTGTGACAAAAGCACCTACCT
>JBBPJU010000622.1:0-19661 GCA_038088875.1 Austroboletus festivus
CATAAGGGGGAATAAGATGAGAACTTATTCCCCGCGGGGGTTTCGGAATACTACCTGCCATAACAGAGGCAGGGAATGGAAGAGCGTCCGTAAGAGGTGAAATGGAAATGAAACATAAGTACCGTAATTGACGGCATGCACTGCCTATGGATAGAAGAGGAAGGGCAGTGCATGGGAAACCTCTCATGAGCGTGAGAGAATCTCCTAAAGGATCAAAAGGGGATATGTGAGATCTATCAGGAAAAAGGGAGATAATACCTAAGCTGGCGGATGCTGTGTGGAGTGGGAAGGGTGGTTAGGTAACTGACAGTAACTGTGGAATAGATCGAACATATCCGAAGAAGATCAGCGAAAATAAATAAAGTAAAAAGGAGACCTATTCGGAATTAAAGGGGAATAGGTTCTCACGCCGTCGTACGTAGTCGTACAACTCCTGAGCGTCCCAAGTGAACCACTCCTCGTCTCCAGGGGGGACGTTCTCCTGGTTGTCTGGCAGCGGGGGTGAGGCTGACCAGACGTCTAAAGAATCTCCCCAAGCTAAGGAGCTTGAGAAGCTATCCTGCATGTCCGCGAAATGTCCTGAAGAGAAAGAAAAAGACGGTGCGTCCAGTGCCTCAGGGTATGGAGTAGGGGACTGCCTCCATCGTTCCATAACATCAACAAAGAAATGAAATGAAAAAGAAAAGATCCTTTCCTCTAATCTGAGATTGCAATCTCCTTCTTAGCAGAAGGGGAAGGGATCCCCCCTTCAGTGGAAGAAGTCAGCTACCTCTTCCTGGTCCCATGTGAACCACTCCTCATTTCCTGGGGAAACATTCTCCTGGTTGTCCGGTAGAGGGGGAGAGGCCTTCCATATGGCTAGTGACTCCCCCCAGGCAACTCCCAAGCTGAAGTTGTCATCTATATCCATTAGCCCTCTGTTGTGATGAGAAAAAAATGGAGCATCCAGCTCTTCTGAGTATGGTGCCAGAGGATATTGCCACTGTTCCATAATACTTGATGCCTACTACAGAACACTAAAAAAATTGCTAATTAATCCTTTAGTTTATTGAACTTAGTGCTCTTCCGCATTCACAGGAAGTACTTCCTATTTATGGAAACCTAGATATTGAAGGATCTTCATTAGATCTCTTTAAATTCTAAACATGCAGCAAATGCATATCTATGTATATCTCATATGTGCAGCATGCTGCCACATCCATTTCACAGAAGCATCAGTTGTATTATGATTTATTACAAGGACATGCTTTTCTCTTTCATTTCACTTATATAACCTACTGTTGACCAAGTCTTTTGGTTCTACTCTGGTAATTCCACTTAGAATAAGCCCAATTCTTCTTTAGACTTGATCATACCACTTGTGTCATCGCTTACTCATTCATGATTAGTCATCGGCCCTACTATCGGTCTGATGACATCATAAGCTTTAGTCATTGATGAATTATTTTACTTATCTTCTGACTCATCAATTTTTTTTAATATTCCATAATACTCTTGTGACTTATTATAGACAGTCTTATTCCTATTCATGGCAGTATCTCACACACTGCCACTCACTCCCATCTATTATATAAACTCATCTATCTGCTGCCATATACTTTAGTCTAGTTCTACCTTGCAATCATCTCTCTTGTATTTGCTTTATCTGTTAGACTTCCTTGAGTTCTCTTCCTTAAGGTCTTACTTGACAACTAGTCTTCATCCTACTATCAAGTGGATACTATCTGCTTATATCTCAACAACCAAGCATCTTCATTAACACTTGTTTCAATTTAGACAATTGAACTTTGCCTATGCAAGATCTATGCTTGAACCTACTTGGTCCAAGTGTAACAAATTGCTTCTCATCTCATTGAAGACAAATATTGAACATACTTAAACCTCAAGTATCTAATTACCACAGGCTTCTATTTCAGAACTTCTTATCTATACCTGCTGGTAAATGTTATGATTCATCCCTGGAATATAGCTGAATACTATATGGACTACTCTTTTCTTGAACACTTGTTTCTTCTTGTTGCTTACACCGTTTCCTAGATGAGTCTACATATATTCCATGTGGATATGCTCTGTTTCCTCTAACTCATCTAGTCTTTGTCATTCAACACTTACTTAATTTCCCTTTATCATAGACATTCCCTTTGATCTGATTACATAATGTATGTATATTTGTCATGGATGAGTCATTCCTTATCTCTTATCTTGGTTCAACCCTTGACCCTTCTGACTCATCCATTCCATTATTACCTTGGTTTATCTGTTCTTTCCAACTTAGCCCTTGATTTCAGATCACCTACCATTCTTCTGGCTAAGTCAGCACTTCTTTGATGTTCCATTGTATTCTTGGACATTCTGATGACTTGTCATCCTGACTCATCATCAGTACCCTTTACCCAGTTCCCTTTCTTATACTACACAACCACCTTCCCTGACTGCTACAGTATATATAGCAGCTTCCTCTGTACCATAGATCCCTATCTTAGACCTCCCTTCCATAATCCCCTTGATTCCCTTCATAATTCCCCTTTACTCCCTTCCTTCGATGACTCTCTAATACCCCTGTACTCTTCATATCCATGAATTCATTCCTATTCTCTGTGATCATTGTTGCCTGCTCATCTCAGACATCCTATCAGTCTTTTCACCTGAATTATCACCCTTCAGCAATGCTCCTCAGCTCCTACCGCCTTTTATTACTTTGCTGAAGTCTCTCTATCTTAATCATCAGTGATGTCCCTTGATCGTACTCTCTCTCTCATCACATCACCAATCCGTCACCTGTTAATGGCTTCCCTTCAACTCTGATTCCTCGACATCATAGCCATCTCCCTTCCTAGTACTATGGCAGTATCCCCTGCCTTATCAGATCTATGGCAATATCTATTGCTCCATCCTTGATTCCTGGTGATGTCCTTCATATCTCTCGTCCATCACCAGATCTCCCTTGTATTGGTCTCTAGGTGCTCTTTGATCCATCCATGCTCTTGAAGAGCTATCTGTCACACCTACCACTAGAACTTTCCTTGCCCTCATCTTGTCTCTAGCCTCTCCAAGGCTCTAGAAGGGCTACACTTGGACCTACCCAGTTCAAGCATAACAAAAGATCTAAGATCTATGATTGTGACTAGTATTACCTAGGTCACCTTCCCATCTACCCTTCCAACTAGTACTTGACTTCAGAAGGCACAGCTGCCTTATCATTTGTTAACAGATCCCCAGTGGTCATGATATTTCTCTTGCTTCCTGTATCTGACTCTACCAGATGGCCTTCATCCTGACTCAGCAATTACCACATGTGTATATTAACCAGAACATCACTGCCACCTACACAATCAACTTGATCATTGTCAGATGAACACCCTTGATAATCTATCATTCTTGAAATATAAAGGATGATCCTTCCTTCAGCCTACCTCAATGCATCATGACCACCACTTGAAACATTTTTGGTAATCTTTCCTGAATTACTCATCGATATGTCCGCTTGCATCCTCAATGCAAATATGGAGATCCCACACCCACTGACATTAACAGATAACCTCAAGCCATTGATTGGCTACTCCCCTGAAATCTTGAACCATTTTGTAGTCATTCCTATTTGCAATCAACTCTGGATGAGACTAAACTGGCTGCTGTGTGCTGGCTCATCATTTCTTGAAACTACTACTCCAATCCTCAATGTATCACTGCATATTACCATGATAAGCATGACCTTATACATAGTCATTGCAATCACTTGACCTTGACCTCCCCAAATACAATCCGATTCTCTGAAACCCCCCAAATAACATGAATCTCTGAAAATCCCTGAATGACATTCCCAGACCTCACCATTCTATGAACTTGGGACTAAATCAGCTGCTGTAAGCTGACCTGTTACCTCGACTCCCTAAAGCAGGGCTAGTCAACCACAGCTACTCTCTAAAACATGACTTTTGTGTCACTATTACTTCTCTAAAAGTATAACCACCATCTAGATTATACTATTCTAGAACATCCAGAAACTCTGAGACACCACATGTCTTGGCAAACATGACAGTTCCAAAATCCACAAAGACAGGTGGACACCATCCACAAATCACAACACTCTTGACCTCCCTGAATAACTTAAATTATTGACAACACTTCTCTACTCGATCCTCTCTGAAGACTTTGAATACCCTGAGCCTACTGAATGATTCTTTATTCACCCTCAGATACATCATAATAAGTCTATACTTCTCAGAAATCCCCTTATTTTTGCTCTAGAATCAACTACATATAGATCACTACCTGGTACCTTTTCAGATGGACCCCATGATAAGCCTCTCATGAGTATACATGAAGATTTGAATCCTTCCTTCAAGATCACCCTGACTTTCACAGCGACTACTTTCCACCTTGTAGAAAGAAAAAAATGATCCCTACATCCAGCTCTCTTTCTGGATCTCCTGATGTAACCACTTCCCGCTTCATAGGAAGAAGAAACTCCCTATATCCTTTTCTAAACACATCATCTTGGTTTTCTAGCTCTCTTTCTAGGAATCTTAGATTGTGGTGCTATCCAGCACATTCTTTCTTGCTTTGCTTTGATATCTTGCCACTTTTCAGTCCCCAATACAGATCATTAATCGAAAATTTTATTTTCAACTAGATCCCCATGATAAGTTGCCTTCTGGTGCATATATAACTGAAGAAAACCCCTGGAAATCTAGTTTTCTGACTTGTCCCAGACAAGTATCCTGGATCACTCCCATCATTTTCTTACAGATAGATGGCTTCTTATCAGAATCTCTTGACTGACTTATGTTCAAGATATATAGTCACCCTTCTTAGAATACAACATTACCCCACTCAGACATCCCCTCAAACCTGTCACAAGATTCAAACCATATTTGAATTTGTCTATACTTTCCACAGATGTGACGACATCAGAAACGATCACCCCTATAGGCATACTGGATAGTAGGCATTACGCCGAAGATTCTCCTTGGTTACTACCCATCCCATCTTCCCAGTTGCAGACCAACAGCCTGTTACACTTGTACCAGGTAGGCCCAAGCATAGCCCTTAGGGTCAAGGGTTTGGGATAGAGTATCGTCTAGTGAATACTCACAGAGTTCAAAGAAGTAGCATCCACTCAGAGTAGGATGAAGACTAGGGTCAGGAAGACTGAGTGGAAGAGAACACCCAGGAGTCTGACAGAGGAACAAGCACAAGAGATGTGATTGTAAGGGAGAACTAGACTAAAGTACATGGCAGCAAGTAGTTGAGCTTATATAGTGATTGGGAATGAGAGGCAGTGTGGGAATACTGCCTTGAATGGAAATGAGGCTGTCTATGGATAAGTCATATAGAATGTGATAGAATGTCAAAGAATGATTGATAAGTCAGAAGATAAGAAGATGACTTATGATGACAAATAATCATTGAGTAATCGGGCTGATTACTACATGTGAATGAATAAGCATGAATACAAGAATATGACTCAGCCTAAATATGAATTGGACTTATCCTATTAGGATTATCCAAGTGGAAGTGAAAGGCTAGAGTCAGGTACAGAGTGACAGACAGAAAAGATGATAAGAAGAAAGAAATTGTAACATTACCCCCTTTATACACTCAAAGCAACTGCAAGAGATACTAAGTGAGCCAGTGCATGGCAGCTGGTTTAGTCTCATCTTAAATATCACAAACATCTCCTGTCATGTTTGACTCAGCAACTGGGTTATATATGTCTATAAGAGAGCCTTCTAACTGAGGGCTCGGTGAGTGGGAACAAGGTGGAGATCTCCTAGGACAACCACATCCCATGGTCCGGCGGGGAAATGGAATGCCCAGAGGAGGTGGAATGGGAAGGGTGAAACAAGTGGTGGCACGATGAGAAGCAGATGATGTAGATGATGATGATGACCAGGATGGTGTTCGTCGATGAAGAGGACATTGATGCATAGTATGACCTGGTCACCATTTAAGACATTGTGTACATTGATAGAATGGGCATTCAACACGAATATGCCCAAGTCGATGGCAGGAGAAACAGGCTTCATGGTAGCAAAGATGTTGTGGAGATAAGGGAAGGGTATTATCACCTCCAGACCACCATGCCTTTACATGGTCAAGGATGGCCTGTTCCTGAGGATCCAAAGAAGAAGAAGAAGCTGAAGGAGTGGTGGCCACCTGGTAGGCAGCAGAACGTTTCTCTTTTTCCTTGGCTATCTCGTCAATTTATTCTAATAAATGGGTCATATCTAACTGATGCATTGCATCTTCAATAAAAGTCTGAATATCTTTGCTGATTTGCCATAGCTTGGATGAGTACAAGGTGAGGTGAGCATTAGATGTCATCACATGACTCATCGTTTCTAGGGCTCCATATCCCAAATGGGCCATAAAAAGGTTATGAAGTGCTGAATGAGGGTGGAGGATGTTGTTGATGGCTAAGGTATGTCTGGGGTGATAAAGTATTTCTGTGTAAGTTTGTTCCCGTTGGGCAGCTCCAAGAAGTTGTTCAGTCATAAGTTCGGCATGCATAGGAGGATAGGGTATACCTAGTGGGAGCATACTATTGTTCAGAGTGTCTGCAGTGGTGGTGATGGCTTCGAGGGTAACAAGGGGAGTAACAGGGCGAGTGAAAGTCAAAGCAGGAGTGTCAATGAAAGAGGAAATGGAAGAGGTGGAAGTCATTTTGAATATGAATGTTCTGAAGGTGGTAGTGTCAATGGAGGTAGAAGCTAAGGAGACAAAAGAGAAGGGCAACAGTTTTTATATTCTTTTAAGGTGGACTTTGCATTTTTCATATTCCACTTGGGAACCCATGAATCTTCTTCAGCAGAATACCCTTTCCATCGGATCAGATAGGAGCAGTTGGATGGAGCTCTGTGATAATGTATTATCTTTTCTATTTCATATTCTTATTCTTCTTCTATTAGCTCTGGGGGTGGTCTAGGGAAGTTCTTTCTGTATATGGCATTCTCGTGGTAAGGAGTGAGAAGGAAGGTGTGGAAAACAGGGTGAATCTTCCAGGTACTGGGAAGACATAGTCAATAAGAGATAGGAGATAGCACCTGGATAATGGTAAAAGGCCCTTCTCTCTTGGGTGCAAACTTTGAATTATCTATGTTTCTTTTCAAATTGTAAGCTTCTAACCAAACCTATGTTTCTTTTCAAATTGCAAGCTTCTAACCAAATCTTATCTTCTTTGGCAAATGGCATAAAAGACTTCTTAGAATATGTGGCCATGGTTTGTCTGGCTAGTTTGTGAGCTGCTAGAGCTTCTTCTTGGGCAGCAAGGAGTCCTTTGATATGTGTTTCTACTGCAGGAATTTTGCTGTTAGGGAATATGGATGGTAGGGCTAGGAGTTCATATCCCATCATTAAATAGAAGGGCATTTTGCCTGTAACTGAGTGGGGATGGTGATTGTGAGTAAATTCAGCAGTGGAAATGTGTTTTGTCCAGTCAGAAGGATGATTTCCACAAATAATACAAAGATATACATATGTCATGTTGTAGTGGGGGAGGAATATAGATTCAATTCTGATACGTGAGAATGTTGTCTTTGTATTTCCAGTCAGCAAGGTGGTTGTGAAGGGAAGAGGGTGTTTCAGAGAGGTTTAAGACAGTGCGTTGAACTAATGAGTTGGATGAGGAGAGGGAGGTGATACTAGTTTGTAGGGCTATGTCAATGAGGTTAATGAAAAGGGATGGGGGAAGAAGGGTGACTGAAGAATTATCAGAGGAGTTGTCAGGGCATCTATCAGAGTGACGGGATAATGCATTGGGTCCAGAGAGAAGAGATCCAGGAACATGGATCATTTTGAGGTCATAATCTGCAAGATCAAGGAGCCAATGAGCATGTTGGCAGTTAAGGTTCTGAGGCTGTTTAAAATATAATAGATTTTTATGATCTGTGAAAACTTGAATGGGAAAAAAGGAACCAAGTAAATAGTGTCTCCATGCTTTGAGGGCACAAATGACAGTAAGAAGTTCTCGGTCATAAATGTTGTAGTTTCGTTCAGTGGGTGAAAAGGTCTGAGAAAGATAAGAACAGGGATGCCATTCACCACTAGAATCAGTTTGAAGTAGAATTCCCTCTGTAGCATATTTAGAGGTGTCAGTAGCAATGGCGAAAGGGGCGGAAGTATTTGGGAATTGGAGAACTGGTTGGGAGAGAAAGAGTTTCTTTAAATTTGTGAAGGCATCATTACATGCCAGGGACCAGTCCCATTGTTGATCTTTCTTTGTAAGGTTGAGGAGGGGTCAAGCTATATCCGAATAGTGGGGAATGAATTGTCGATAGAAGTTCACAAAACCTAGAAAGAAGCGGACTTCTTTGATCTTAGTTGGTGTTGGCCAGGAGGCAATCCCATTAAGTTTGACGGGATCCATTGTGAGGGAACCTGGTTTGACAATTATTCCAAGATAGTCAACTTCAGGAACATTAAAGAGACACTTTTGTAATCATAAATGAAGATTTAGTTCTCTCATTCATTGAAGGACTTGTTGAGTGGTTTTGTTGTGATCTTGTTGATTCTTTGAGAAGATAAGAATATCATCCATATAGATGATGATTTTTCCTACAGCAATGAGATCTAGGAATTCTTTATTAATGAATCATTGGAAGGTTGCCGGGGTGTTCTTAGGTCCAAAGGGCATGACGACTGGTTTGAAAAGTCCCCTATGAGTAATGAAGGCAGCTTTCCATTGATCTCCTTCCTTGATACGAATATTGTTGTACCCCCAGCAAACATTGAACTTGGTAAAAACTTTGGCATCTCTCAACTTATCTAAAAGATTAGAGATTAACAGTAGGGGATAGGCATCTTGGATGGTATGGTCATTGAGATATCTATAATCTTGAATGGGGCATAATTTCCCATCTTTCTTTTTTACGAAGAAAAATGGAGCAGCTTGTGGGGAAGAGGAAGGGTGAATCTTTCCAGATTTTAAGTTTTCATCTAGAAACTCATCTTGGGCTTTTCATTCTTCTATGGTAAGGGGGTACAATTTTCCAATTTTTGGGATAAAATCTTCTGCAAGGTTAATTTCATGGTCACAATCTCGACTGGGAGGAAGAGGAGTATCTTCATTGGCAAAGATATCTTTATATCTGGAATAGGCGTCTGGTAGAATCACCTCTTTCTTCTTGTTTTCAATGACTAGTTGGGTTGAGGTAGTCAGAGTTCCACAGGTTAAAGAAGGGTTCAGGATGAAACATTGGTTAGTCAGGATAGTCCTGGATAATGATCGGAGTGGTTTCATATGTGACATGTCCCTTCCTAAAGTAATCTGAGCACATATGATGTCATCTTCTATTCAATCTAGATAGGCAAAGATATGTTCATCAATCAGGGTGTCTACAGAGACTTGTTTTTGAGATGATTCTTGATATCTTCTTTTGGCATATAGCCCTTCTTTCTCTTGTTTTATTTGATCGTAGGATTGATTTCTGTTAACCAAGAAAGTCCAAGTATAATGTTTTCTTTTCCACAATTCATAATGTGGAAAGTTGTTTGTCGAAGGAGTCCATTGACATTAATGAAGAGGGTAGTGGTGAAGTTGATCAACCCTCCTTTGTTTAAAGAGGCGTCTGCATTTCATATGGTGATTGGTGAAGAAAGTCAGTGTCAAGGAAGATGGTGTTTTCTAACAAAGTTCCAGTCTATACATGAGATTTGGGCTCCTGAGTCTATCAGGGCAGAGGTGGCGATGACTTTGACCATGTCTGATGCAAGAAGGAGTTGAATAGGGATTCGCATAGCTTTGATACTGATACATGGTCAAGATAAAGGAGGTACATGCATTACTTTCATCCTCCTGTCTAAAAATCCATTGCCACCTTGCCTATGACTTGTTCTTCTTCTTCCTCTACTCCTGATTTGACAACCTTGATATCCTTGGGTGGTATGGCAGGGGGTTTCCTTTCAAACTTGACTCTGCAGTCTTTTATCATGAGTCTCTTTTGATGACACTTGAAGCATTGTCCTTCTTTTCAGCATCTTTCTCGTTCTTCTTCAGTCTTTTTTTTTTGGCACTGCAATGAGATCCACATCCATGGCATTGGGGTCTTTGGTGGTTCTAGGAGTAAACATTGGGGTAAAGGTGGTATTACCTTTCCTATGTCTTAAGGCGATTTCTAAGGCCCATTCTTCGACAGTGGCAAAGTGGGCCATTTTGGTATACCAACTATTAATAGTGGTCAGTACAGTCTCCATAGTATGAACTCGACACATCAAGGAGACAGGGATTCCAGAAGCAAAGTAGTTGATCAGAACATCATCATCACTAACTCCTGTGATGGCAACTTTGTTCTTGAAGTTAGCAATGTAATTCTGAAGAGTTGGATTATACCCTCCAGAGTGGTTTCGTAAATTCTTGTTTTGGCTAGCCATGCCAGTGCTTCTCCTTTAGTGTCCTTATTGTCAAAAGTGTCCTTGAAGGACATTTCAAAGTCTGTCCAAATTCCTAGAGTGAAATTTCCTCCAGTTAATTTGGTTTTCCTTAATGTGGCAGCCCAGGTAAGGGCTGTCCCTTTCTTCATATATGACAATGCATAGGCAATTTTCTTGGTGTCTGTATTGTATAGGTTGACATTGATGGCAAGGTAGAGTTGGACTGTTCTTAGCCAAGGTAGGGCTTTGGTTGGGTTGCCGTTGAAGTCTTCTGGGGTGCCAAGGCAAAGTTCAGTGGGTTTCTGAGAGGACATGGTGTTTGGTGAAGAGGGGATAGGGTATACAAGGGGAGAAAAGAAGACTCGTCCTGTCTGAGGTTGAGGGGTTGGACTGGGAGGAGTAGGTATTCTGGGAATAACAAGGGATGATGACAGTTGTCCAGCAAGATCTGGGAGATTGGCTGGTTCATTGTAGATTGGGACATCTGATTCAGAGGGTTTCTCTTCAGAGGATTCAGAGGTCTTAGAGGTTTTGGGTTCAGGTTCAGGTTCTTGGCAAAGGTGCCAATGGATATTTCTATGGAATGAAATGGTGGGCGACTTAGAGCAAAGCTAGTCACAATTTGAGAGTCTAGTTCTTTTGTTATGCTTGTACTGGGTAGGTCCAAGCATAGCCCTTAGGGTTAAGAGTTCGGGATAGAGTATCGTCTAGTGAATACTTGCAGAGTTTAAAGAAGTAGCGTCCACTCAGAGTAGGATAAAGACTAGGATCAGGGAGACTGAGTAGTGTTATGGAACGATGGAGACACTCTCCCACCCCATACCCCGAGGCGTTGGACACGCCTAGTTTTTCTTTTTCTTCGGGACATTTCGCGGACATGCAGGACGACTTTGCAAGCTCCTTAGCTTGGGGAGAGTCGATAGACGTCTGGACAGCCTCTCCCCCACTGCCAGACAACCAGGAGAACGTTCCCCCGGGGAACGAGGAGTGGTTTACTTGGGACACTCAAGAGTTGTACGAATACACGCAGAGGCGTGAGAATATGTTCCCTTTTAACTCCGAATGAATTCCTTTCTCTTTATTTATTTTCGCTGATCTCTTTTGGGAATACTCGATCTACTCCACAGCTATCGTTAGTTACCTATCCACCCTTCCCACTCCACACAGCATCCGCCGGATTAGGTATTACCTCCTTCTTACCTGATAGATCTCATATTCCCTCTTTCGATCCTTTAGGTAATTCTCTCATGACCGTGGGAGAGTTCCCATGCACTGCCCTTCCCCTTTTTCCATAGGCAGTGCATGCCGTCAATTATGGTGTTATCACTTGATCTCATCTCTGATGAGATCTTTCTCCTTACGGACGCTCTTCCATTCCCTGCCGCTCTTTAGGCAGGTAGTTTTCCGAAACCCCAGCGGGGAATAGATTCCCATCCTATTCCCCTTACGTATAAATAGCGCCCATGTAACTTAGAGTTTCACTAGTTAGATTCTACGCAATCCAATGTGGAGTCGGCTGCACCTTTGAGTGAAGAGGGTTCTTCATTCATCGAGAGAGTTCTTCTGAGGCATTGCCTCAATCACCGCTACGTCATCTACAACCTCGGGACCCACGCCAGAGCCAACATTCTCACAGGCTTTATCCGTCGCTCCCCTCGCTTAGGATACGTCGATCACTTGATCGCCAAGCGACTCGGGCTTCACATACTGCGTTCCGTATCAAGTAGAAGAGAACACCCAGGAGTCTGACAGAGGGACAAGCACAAGAGATGTAATTGTAAGGGAGAACTAGACTAAAGTATATGGCAGCAAGTAGTTGAGCTTATATAGTGATTGGGAATGAGAGGCAGTGTAGGAATACTGTCTTGAATGGAAATGAGGCTGTCTGTGGATAAGTCATATAGAATGTAATAGAATGTCAAAGAACAATTGATAAGTCAGAAGATAAGAAGATGACTCATGATGACAAGTAATCATTGAGTAATCGGGCTGATTACTACATGTGAATGAATAAGTATGAATACAAGAATATGACTCAGCCTGAATACAAATTGGACTTATCCTATTAGGATTATCCAAGTGGAAGTGAAAGGCTAGAGTCAGGTACAGAGTGACAGACAGAAAAGATGATAAGAAGAAAGAAATCATAACACAGCCTATAGAAGTACTTCAAGATTTCCTTTTAGACCATCTCAATTCCCTCTTTTACTGCCACTAATCATTGCTCACCTTATCCAGTATATAAGTCATTACCTGATTCATTTTGGCCAGAACTTGCGATAAGCCCTCTCTGAGGCATATATAGCAACCAGCATGATTTCCTTAACTACCTTTTATCCGATCTCATCTGGATCAGCCTAGCTGGTCACTCCCCTTGCCAACCACCTTGCTTTCATGGTGGTACTCTTCTTCCCTTGAAGACCTTCTAGGTCATTCCCCACTTGACTTCTTGTTCCTCTCATGTAGACCATTATCCGATCTTCACCAGATAGACTCCATAATCAGTCTTGTGACACTTTGCCAGCATATATGATGAATATGACCATCCCACTCCTTCCATCACTTTGACAACTGATAGCAATCTTCATTGTTTTCCCTGACTTCATTTATCCCTAGATCCTAGTCACCACATGGTAACTCAGATTATTTTCCTGAACTGCTACTACCATGTTCTCTTCCATGGTACCTATCCCAATTCTGATCATCTCACAATGATGATACAGGTCTCTCATTGACACCACAACACACTCTTTTGTTGGACCTTGATCCCAATCTCCTCCAGATATGGGTTGCCTTCATTCCAGATTGAAATTGCCCTCAAACTTGAATACCTAATGGTATTATACCTGTTGTATCTTCTTGACCTGATCTTCCCCAGATATCCACCCTGACATGACACCATCTCTCTGATATCTGAATAAAACCTGATTCATACTTTTGAACATCTTTGTCACTCCGACACCACCACTCTCTTGAATTCTTCAGAACTATTAGTGGCACCATCCCGATCACTTAATCACCTCTGACTTTTAATCACTTCCTTATCCTGATATTCCCATTTATATTTCGCAAATTTCAAAGTTGCCTTCTCCAATCAAATAAAGCCTGGATCTCTGAAGACTTCACCTCTTTGTATTCACAGTGTTTTGGCCTGGAGACTCACATCTCACAGGAGCTATTGGCATACCACGCTGACCGACCATTGTTTCTATGATTAGGATTTATATTTTGTCTCTTTCATTCAACTAACATGCAGGTCATTATTCAAGTACATTGTGCACTGACTAGAACCCTTGATAAGCCCCTCTGGCATGCATGATAATCAGTCTTCTTTTGTTTTACCTTTACCTGACCTTTGACATCTTCAGATTATTTTCTGGTTAATATCTCCTCCACTAATGCCCACTATAGTTATCCCTCGACATACTACATCATCTGTGGTCTACACCTGTTTCACCCATGTCACTCGGCCCCATCTACCCTTATTTGGAGCATCCTCTCTTGATTCTTTAACAATAGTTTTCGGTTGTGGTCAACCTTTGGTCTACTAAGGGGGTAATTTCCCAATTTTGCCCCTTCCCTCTTTGCTAGTAACCTGACTTACTATTTCAATGATCACCCTCTGACCTCCTCTATCTGACTTGCCATCATCCTACCAGCAGACATGAACTATCAATGGCACTCTACCCTAATAAACTACAAAAACACCCAGACCCCAACCATCTGATACTTAACGAAGATAATTGTTAACCTCCTAGTCTCTACTTAATATACCCAGAAATGATCCTGATCCACCAGTCACCCTATCCACTCCATTCCAGCCCTGACACAGATATTGGTAAACATGATTCTTGTTATCTATCATCCTTGATAACTGGAATTTTCACTGACCCACCTTCCACTTGAGGATATAAGCAAACATGGTAGCTCCACACTTTTGATTTCTTAGATTAACCCTGAACTTTCATATCTGTAGTTCTCGATGAACCAACCCGATTCTTTAATCTTGATCCTGAGGAATTTACCATTCAGACTTCCAGACCTCGGGAACTCCATTTTACATTTCGATAAAACCAATTCATACTAAACCAATTTCCTGATTCAGATCTTTGAGGAATTAAATTTCAGATTTTATATCCTCTTAGATATTATTTTACTACTTCTATCCAGAATCGAAGAAGACATCTTACTCTGCATATCATATGCTCTAGCTTCTTCGAATCAGTATTTCTCTTTGACTTCTTGACTTCCTGATCTTATCTTCAGATTTCTATAATCAGGAAGCTTCTATTTGAATTATTCTTTGAACTTCTTGAAAAAATTCCAAGCTCCATTTCAATTTCTAGATTCAAGTATAAATTGATTTCTTGCTTTCAGGATGTTGAACATCCCTCCTTGATTACTCCCCTGATTCTTGCTTTCACCTTCAAACTATGCCCACTAGAATTGCATCACCTCAGTCCCAGTACAGTCCCAGCCCTAGCTCTTCTTCTACACCTTTGACATTCACCCCTCTGGACCTTCTCAAACCCCCTCTCATATCAAAACCTCTCGGCCTCAAACTCAATTCCCCACCTCCTCCATATGGAATTGAAGTCCCTCATCATCTTTACCTTGAGTCTCTTGATTATTCTGTTACACCTCCCCCTGCTCCTCCTCTTGCCTTTCATCTCACAGATGAACATATCACACCAGAAATTATTACTCGCATTTCCCAGTACCTCCAGGACCCAGCCCTCATCCAAGCCTTAAACTCCCTTTGGGATTTATCTTCACCCATGGCCTCTCTCCAGTGTGCTTTTATTCAAAGCATCCAAGTCCTCTCTGATCTTGAAGCACTGAGTTTCCATCAGGCAGCTCATCATTTCTCTGGTACTCATATTTCTGGTATTCTTCATCTGTTTTCTCCTGGTCAACACCTCTACCTCCAGAATGTCCATCTAGCCATTACTACCAATCTCACTTGCACTCTCCATCAAATGGAAGCTCTAGACTTTCTGGAGAATGTAGATTTATTTTTACATGTCCGCACTGAGGCAAGGAATCATTCCTTTCTAGTTGCTCACCCTTGCCTTTGCTACCCTGACCATTTTATTGGAGATTCCCCTGAAGAGGAGACCCACTTCATTCTGTTCTCACCTGAGCATTGATCACTTTCAGGATTGTCTTTGCTGGTGCTTCAGAGTCTACTAATGGGGTAATGTTATGATTCATCCCTGGGATATAGCTGAGTACTATATGGACTACTCTTTTCTTGAACACTTGTTCCTTCTTGTTGCTTACACTGTTTCCTAGATGAGTCTACATATATTCCATGTGGATATGCTCTGTTTCCTCTAACTCATCTAGTCTTTGTCATTCAACACTTACTTAATTTCCCTTTGTCATAGACATTCCCTTTGATCTGATTATGTGATGTACATTTGTCATGGATGAGTCATTCCTTATCTCTTATCTTGGTTCAACCCTTGACCCTTCTGACTCATCCATTCCATTATTACCTTGGTTTATCTGTTCTTCCCAACTTAGCCCTTGATCTCAGATCACCTACCATTCTTCTGGCTAAGTCAGCACTTCTTTGATATTCCATTGTATTCTTAGACATTCTGATGACTTGTTATTCTGACTCATCATCAGTACCCTTTACCCAGTTTCCTTTTTTATACTACACAGCCACCTTCCCTAACTGCTACATATAGCAGCTTCCTCTATACCATAGATCCCCATCTTAGACCTCCCTTCCATAATCCTCTTGATTCCCTTCATAATGATATGGAATATGGGACATGAAGTCCGAGACGCTCGGCGATAAGCTGATCGAAGGCTCCTGTGGAAGGTCCGTACCATAGGCAAACAGCTAGGACAGACAGGCAGGTGGCGGCGGCCTCATGGTAGAGGATTAAGTGATAGTTCAGGGTCTGCCTGAATAGAACTCTCTCGAGCAAGGGAAGACCGTCCACCTTGCAAGGTACAGCGTAAACGCTTCACATAAGATCGCGTAGAATTTAGCTGGGGAGCTAACTATAATACAAAGGCGCTTATATACGTAACTAGCTGGGGATGGGAATATACTCCTAGATTGGACGAAGAGTCCAATTAGGAGTAGGCCCCCTCCTTAATGGGAGCGGGGAATGGAAAGCGTCCTGAAAGGAAATAACGTTTAATATATTACACACTGCCTAGATAGAAAAGGGAAGGGCAGTGCGTGGAACCCGCCCCTAATTGAGGGGAAGGTTCAAACCTAATCTCTAAAATGGATACGTCAAGCTCGGCAGAATAGGGAAGGGGTAACACTGCCTCCGGATGCTGTGTGGAGTAGGTATGGGTGAGGCAGTGACTTGCCGTAACAGAGAATGAGGAAGCATATCCTAACCGAGAAAGGTGAAGGCCCATTGGGGTGAAGTCTAAGAAAGGGTAAAGAAAGAAGTAAAAGAAGAAAGAGACGAAAACAGGGAGAAAGCTCCCTCATAGGAACAGGAAAGGCCTTTCGGCCCTGAGAAGGAAGTCAGCAAGCTCCTCAGCATCCCAAGTGAACCACTCGGGATTCCCAGGTGGAACGTTCTCCTGGTTCTCCGGTAAAGGAGGAGATGCGTTCCATACCTCCAGTGACTCCCCCCACGCTAACCCGCTCGAGAAGTCCGCATCTAAGTCCATGGGCTGTCCTTCTGGGAGAAAAGAAAAAGACGGCACGTCCAACTCATCGGGGTAGGGAGTTGGAGGCCTCACTCATTGTTCCGTAACACATAATTCCCCTTTACTCCCTTCCTTCGATGACTCTCTGATATCCCTGTACTCTTCATATCCATGAATTCATTCCTATTCTCTGTGATCATTGTTGCCTGCTCATCTCAGACATCCTATCAGTCTTTTCACCTGAATTATTGCCCTTCAGCAATGCTCCTCAGCTCCTACCACCTTTCATTACTTTGCTGAAGTCTCTCTATCTTAATCATTGATGATGTCCCTTGATCATACTCTCTCTCTCATTACATCACCAATCCCTCATCTGTTGATGGCTTCCCTTCGACTCCAATTCCCCAACATTATAGCCATCTCCCTTCCTAGTACTATGGCAGTATCCCCTGCCTTATCAGATCTATGGCAATATCTATTGCTCCATCCTTGATTCCTGGTGATGTCCTCCATATCTCTTGTCCATCACCAGATCTCCCTTATACATATTGGTCTCTAGGTGCTCCTTGATCTATCCATGCTCTTGAAGAGCTATCTGTCGCACCTACCACTAGAACTTTCCTTGCCCTCATCTTGTCTCTAGCCCCTCCAAGGCTCTAAAAGGGCTACTGTTACGGAACGATGGAGGCGGTCCCCTACTCCGTACCCAGAGGCGCTAGATGCACCGTCTTTTTCTTTTTCTTCAGGACATTTCGTGGACTTGCAGGACAACTTCTCAAGCTCCTTAGCTTGGGGAGATTCTTTAGACGTCTGGTCAGCTTCACCCCCGCTGCCAGACAACCAGGAGAACGTTCCCCCGGGGGACGAGGAGTGGTTTACCTGGGACGCCCAGGAGTTGTATGATTACGTACAGAGACGTGAGAACTTGTTCCCTTTCAATTCGGAATAAGTTCCTCTTTTCTTTTTATTTATTTTCATTGATCTTTTTAGGATATATTCGATCTACTTCACAGTTATTGTCAGTTACCTAACCACCCATACCCGCTCCACACAGCATCTGCCGGTTTAGGTATTACCTTCCACCTTTCCGATAGATCTCATATATCCTCTTTCAATCCTTTAGGTAATTCTCTCACACTCGTGGGAGGATTCCCATGCACTGCCCTTCCCTTTATCCATAGGCAGTGCATGCCGTCAATTACGGTATTATTTCTTTTCCATTCTCTCCTCTCAATACGGACGCTCTTCCATTCCCTACCACTCTTTAGGCAGGTCGTATTCCAAAACCTCCGCAGGGAATAGATTCCCATCCTATTCCCTTTACGTATAAATAGCGCCCATGTAACTCTATAGTTTCTTTAGTTAGATTCTATGCAATCCAACATGGAGTCAGCTGTACCTTTGAGTGAAGAAGGTTCTTCATTCATCGAGAGAGTTCTTCTGAGGCATTGCCTCAATCACCGCTATATCGTCTACACGCTAGGCACCTGCGCCAGAGCCAACATCCTTACGGGATTCATCCGTCACTGCCCACGTCTAGGCTACATTGACCATCTTGTTGCCAAGCGCCTCGGACTTCACGTACTGCGTTCCATATCAGCTACACTTAGATCTACCCAGTTCAAGCATAATAGTAAACATATGCTTTTAATTTCCTTTCATATTTTATATTCTGGATCTAACCCTATTGGTGGATATGATCCATCTTACCTATGACTCACCTTGACTACAGAATATATATATAGTCTTGCACTGGTATGCATAGCTTTTATGGTATGATTATATTTCTCTTTTATCTTACTGACTGCCACACTTAGCTGTGTGCATTGCCCTCTATATGTAATTCAGGACTATATCCTATTGGTTCCCTGTATAGTAATATACCAAACATGTACAAATACATAGATAGTATATAAACTCCCAGAATTACAAAGCTGGCTTTCCAGTTCTGAAGTCTTGGAGTTCTCCTTTAAGTATTCCTCTGAAAGCCCCTGATGTGACTAGTATACTGTCACTCAAGCTATATATTTTGAACACATTGGAGTGCACTGTGTGCAGCTTCATTTATCTTTAGAGTGTTTCACTCAGCCACTAAGCTAAAAGGCAGAGATACTGAATCAATATCATTTAGTATTATAAGTGGTATATGTAGTAGATACTGAATGATATCAATTCAGTATCTCTGCCTTTTGGCTGAGTGGCTGAGCATGGCAGTCTGGTCATTATAGAAGGATGGTATGTTGTATTTTGTAGTTGTTCTTATCTTATGGGTACATTGACGCTTATATTTTTAGCATATGCCAGGGCTACTATTCCACTCTTTGGAAAGTCTGAGTCTGGTGATTTATCTACTTCAGCCATTATTGCTTGTAATGGTGTAGCTCCCACCCCTGAACTCACACCTCCACCTATCATGGTTAGCATCACATATGATGATGAAGTACATCATAATTGTCATCCTTGTGATGAGTCAGTCACTGCAGCCTCCATGTGAGGGATCTCCCATGGCCCTAGAGCAATGCCATATTCACTTCCCAATCAGACTTCTTTTCACTCTCAGTACCTAGCTTAGGTCTAGATTTGTTTTGGATATGCTTGTTGACTGAGTTTATGTCATTTTGTTGAATATAACTCAGTGATTTTTTGAAAAGGGCATC